>JAQFZM010000579.1:0-28997 GCA_034695785.1 Galumna obvia
AACATTTTTAAACCCTATTTCCCTACTGTGAAAGCTCTGAGTTGTGAATGAATTTCTGGTGCATCTGCTCATTCACATCTGGGAACTTCTACTGTATAAGAAATTCAATAAACCATATCTTCTCTATTAAGAAATATTTAAAATTAAGTCTAATTTATTCTCTTTTTTTGGTTTTGACTTATTTTCTATAACAGTATTTTCATTAATTTTAAAATTTTAACCATTTTTGCTTATATCAAATTCGCTTAAATAAAGTTAATTTAACATTATAGAACCCACAGGAACGGTCGGAGTAGCCAAAATCTGTAGCCTAAATCGAATTCCGCTTAAAATAGCATAAGCCTAAATCGAGTAATTATTGTATTATGGGCTTGCGAATGTCACATAGCTTACGCACAAAATTGACTAAAATCATATTTTCATTAACCTTAGTTTTAATAATTCATTTGTTATTTAAAAGTTTTAAAATATATTTTCAAATTATTTAATTATCATTTGAATGATAATATATCAATAATTTTTCTAAATTTACTTGGCACTTTTTGCTTAAAAAGCATTATTTTTCCAGATTTATGTACGAAGAGGTTAGTTAAATTTTTTGGAGCTAGTATGAACACAAATGATTAAAAAGGAATTATTTAATAATTTTAATAAATAGATGTTAAACATAAAAATAATTTTTAGATTTCCATCTTCTTTGAAAAGATTCTCGGTTTTCATAATAACCCCATTGATTAAATGAACTCATCCCTTGAGATCGATGTAAAAATTTATCCTTAGCACCTGTTTTGTAAAATTTCCCCTGATCAATATTATCTATGTTTTTATAATTTGATAAATTATTAAACAATATTTCTATAATTAATAAAATTATACAGAAAAGTAATGAAAATACAATAAATTTAAATAAAACGAAAAATTCTGTTAAAGAGATTTGTTTATAAACATTAGCATGGTAACTAAGATCTAGGAAATGATCACTGGCTAATAGAGCCATTTTCAGTTGCCAATCAATTATCCCTGTTGAGATATAGCGAGCAATTCTGAAGAAAATTAAATTATAATAAATATTTTCAGAAATTAACAAGGTTTATTTTGTTATCACCGTAAACTTAAAGATTTCCTAAATTGCCAAGGTAAGCTTATTGCAGAAGGAAAGCTAAACCAATAATCTTCTGTAAACTCTTTATCGAGTAATTGAAACTTGGTAACTATTGGTAATAATTTATTGAACAAGGCAATCATCATTTTAAGCCCGATATCGAATGCAAGAATAGCACATTTACCCTGGCCAGTTTTAACAAGCCAATTACTATCATCTCTTATCTTGTTAATCGGTAGAACCGTTTTGTCCATTTCGGCTTTCTTTCTCATTTTGTCCAAGATACTATCATCCATTTGAGATTGGTAAAAATATTCTTCAGCGATAACTAACTTAATATTACTTTCCAAGATTTCATTAATTGATTCTATTTGCTTTTTTGGTGTGTACAAGGTAAAACATTTTATTATTTCACCAGAAATAAGCATGGAGATTACAAACGCACTTAGTAGCCATGGTGTAATTAAGAAAAAAGATTTCCAAGTATAATGAAATTGTTTATGAAGTTGAATATCTTTTTAAAGAAATATGATTAATATTAAATTTTTTTGTAAAATTTACCTTTCCCAAATAATGATCCTGTTATTTTTAATAATATGTTTAATAAATGATTTAAAAAGTTATCAATTTTTTTAAATAAAATATTTTTAAACAAAATAAGAATAATTAAATAAGACGTATATAACACTAATAAATATTGTAAAATATTTTCACCAAGGATATCCAATATATAGTTTTGTGAAAGATTATACGAATCATCATATTTTGTCAAAATAGCAGGTTCTTGGTTATGGAATTGGGGACTGTAATCAATTTTTCCCAGACGATATACCCAGGGGCTAATTGGAAATGGCGTTAGTGTAGAATCGATTTCCTAGATTATATAAAATTATTTCAAATCTAGTATCATTCAATTATAATTTCTACTTGTAAATAATCAAAATATTAAAGCATACTTATAATTAATAATTTAAACTTGATACCTACATCCAAAGCAAACTTATCTACCATATCAATGGCCGCTCCGACTTCAACAAATTCATAAGAAAAATTTAATGATCTTGATAAATATTTCCATAAAGTGCAAGTAATCCCAAGACAATCATTTTTATTTTCATCCTTATAAATTACCCAGTTTTGCATTGGAAACATAGCTAATCTTACATGGTTAACCATATTTCTCACTTATTTTATAAATATAATATTATTATTAACACTTTATTTTAACATAACAATAAACTAATTTTTATTTTAATGAATCTATTTATGCTTATATTTTGAAACGTATAACGGAAAAATAACCATAATGACTTAGTATATTCTTAATAATCAATAGGAATCAATAATTTCAAGACCAGAAACTAATGCAATTATGGAAAATATTCTACTTGATGACTTATTTTTTATTGATTATTGATTTATATATTAATAGTTAATATTAAGATATTCATGTTATTTAATATATAAGTTGACATAATTAATATTCTAGGATTAGAATAATTTTTAAAAAGCTACTTGATCATAATATAATATTAAGTTAATTGAACCTTTTTTTATTAATTTAATTAAATAATTTTTGAAATAGTATTAAATTTACGGATTATTATTGAGATTTTCAAAATAATTCAATTTATTTTAAATTCACATCAAATGAAATAAAACCTCTAATTTTGAATTTAACTGTATATCAAAACAATATAATTTTCTTATAAAACACATTTCTTATATAAAATAATATTTGCAACAATTTTCTAATCATTCAAAATTGTTTTGCCTTATCTACTCCTTTCAGATGTCAACTAGCTCTTATGTTCTTAGAAGTTTTATTGAAGTTACAACCAGGATCCTCATTTTCCGTATGCTGATTCGAATGAAAGCTTTTTAAATAATTCATGGTAATAAGTACCTATAAGAAAAAAATTATCCTTAAATCATTTGATTTGTAATAAGTAATAAATTAGAAAAACCCTGATTAAATTTTGACATATATTTATGAATGAAACAAAAATAAATTTCAATGAAAAACGTTTTCATAAAAATTAAGTTCAAAAACAAACTTTAATACAAAACCAAAGATTTTATGATTCATTATTTGTTGAAAAAATTTGCACGTTCCATTTTAAAGCTTAAAGCTTTAATCAGCATACGGAAAATGAGGATCCTGGTTTTAATTTATTAATGTTTGAGCGTCTAATGTCACCAATTCTATTAGATGATTAAGCAAGATGAAATATTAAGTAAAACTTTAAAGTGATTAATTATATTTTCCAGAATTTTAAAGAAAAATTAAGAAAACCTTTTATCTATTGAAGAACTTTTAGTGAATTCTCCTGGGTCATTGATTTGTTTCATCAATGCTTAGATTAAAAATTTTAGATAAACTTGGGTAATATAAAATTTTATATAAGGGGATATACACATAATACCTACGCACGCATGGTTTATATTATCATGGTCAATCATAGCCCAAAAGGGGTTTAAATAATATGAATGAATATGAAATGAGTGGTCGTTAAAGTGAAATATCATAAATAAGTACTGTTATAATGTTGAATATATATTAATAAATGTCAATAAATTCAAATATTATTGAAGGAGGAGGGGGTAGGCATTAATCTAGCTACTTACACATACATTTGGTTATTTACAAAAGAGAAGGAGTGATCAAAAAAATGTTTCTTCAACTACTGTGATGTCTCTCTAATGAAATTTCCGATTGAGTAACATATAATTCATTTTAATAAAAACCATCTTGGTAATATTTAATAAAAATTTCATGAGATTTCGAAAATTTCATGAGTTTTCGTGACGGGAATAAGCTTTGCTTCAATTTGTGTAGTATCAAGGCAAAATAGAGCTAATAATATAATTAACTTAGATCATAAAGTATGAAACGTGACAGTTTAGGTAATTTAAACAATAAATAACTTATGGACAGTATGTGGACCATGCTCATTTGCAAGTATTATTTGACTTCAATTGAATTTTAATAAAAGTTTAATCAATAAAATAAGCACTACTTCTGAACATCACTTCTGTTGTAATCATAGTTTCGATACATTTTTTGACATTTTTATGCTTTGAATTTAACGCTAATTATTAGGAATGACTATAATTATGTAAATTTCAATTTTACATCATAATAATTGTACTAGATAATCAATAAGCCTAAAACTAAGACATCTTTACAATGAATTCAAATGAAATGTATTATCGATTTTTGAGTGAAAACATTTTAGATGAATATCTTTTGACCACTTCGTCACAAATTATTTACTTTGATTGACGTTAATATTATATATTATCATGGTATTTTTTTAATATTTGGAAAAACTTAATTGAATCTTATTCCTTCATAGATTAGTTTATTTTTAATAACTTAATAATATTTGACAAAATTTTAAGGGTATAATTCTTTCCTAATCAAGACACCTTGCCGCATTTGAGAAATTGAAATAATTATTTCTAAACTAGGTTATTATCTAAATAGTGCTTAATTATAAGCAAGAATTTTGAACAACAATTAATAGGCTCTCAATAAACAAATTGTGAAAAGAATTTTTCCTTTTCATCCATAAATCCACTGAAAGCTAAGATAAGACATTTCTTAGAAAAGAAAGGCCTCTAATATTTGTTATTAATAAAGAGTATATCCAAGAGAGTCAGCAAACAGTCACTAAAATTTCTGAACAAATCAGAAAAAAATATCCAAGGGTAGTTTGTCTGTCACTTATAATTCGAGTTTTAACAATATCTTGGACATCTTGTAGGTCAATTTAAAAGAACAAAAAAAGAGAAATTGTATAAAAACATTTTCACAAAAAAATGGATTAAAAAATATTTTAGAGTAAAAATGAGCCGAACATTATTTCTAGAATCTATGAAAACTGGAAAATATCTAAAGACAAAGGATTTGTGCGAAATAACATAAATTGGTTTACAGTCACCTTATAGTCATTTAAATTGATCAAGCACAAATCCCCCCTGATTAAACTCCCAATTCACTCAAGCCTTGGATTACTGGTTTTAACAGAAATACATTAATAACAGTTGAGTGGAAAATAGGATAAAATATCTCCGAAAATGCGATAACAACTGTACTGTCGTTAAGAAATAATTCTTTTATTTCGAAAAATATTAGGACTCATATTTGAAGAGATATTGGAAACCATCCATTCCTTCATTTCTGTCTTTCGATTGAACTACTCTTCAGAAGGAACTCTCACTTTTACTACAATTTTGACATAAAAGAATGACTTATTTTTCTCTCTTTTATTCCTCAGTTGAGAATATCTAATCATTTGCTAACATTTTATATCCCGATTGGATTAGTATATCATATGATATCACTTTGACTTATTAGCACTGAATTTTCACCTACCAAGTAGGTCGCAACTACTTATTTATAACTTGATTATCTTTATTTCTTAAATTAAATAAATTGAGTAAGGCTAAAATTTAAAGATTTATTAAATGATAACTCTTAACCATAGATGGCTAAAAGGGGGGTATTTCAAAATACTCCCCTGAAACGCAAAATTTTGAAAATTACCCCCCTGGAACATTGAAACTTTTAACATTAAGTCTATGGACAAGCACTAGGTCTGTCTGTTGAGGTTTTTTGGTCCAGAGGGGGTAATACCCCCTGGAACCGCCGCCTTTAGCCATCTATGCTCTTAATAAAACAATAAATTATAAGATTTTAATAATAAATACTTAAAATTTTCTTTTATTTAAAATTAAATTTTGAAAACTTATTTTCATAAATCTTTGGCAGTTATCTATTCAACTATCTTGTTGAAGAGTTTTCAAAATTATCTAGTTATCCTTAAGAGAGTAATTGAGAACTAAACTATAAGCGAAGTGAGAGTGAAATAATAGAGGATTTGTGGTCACATTTTTTTCAATTAATTTTTGGATTCCAGACTTTTTATTTATTTTTAATAAATTCTTTGGAACTGAGCTCTTAGTGAACAAAAATTTATTGAATATAAACAGAAATGTTTGGAATTACATCTCTTAACAAAAAAGTGATTTTTAAAACTATTAGTGATAAAGAAATCATTTGAGTTATTGTCGTCTCTAATAGTAGTTTCAATAGTTTTTCTTAGCGCTAATATTTTGCTATAATTCTAATAATTGATCTCTTATTGACACCTTTTCATTCAGGCCTAAACTATAGATAAGAAAAAATAGAAGTAATGTGTCATTAGTGGACAGAATAGCACAGAATAGTACATTATTTGGTAAATTCATTTTTGTTAAGAGATTTAATTCCAAACATTTCTTTTATCACTAAATTATTGAAAAGTTTGTAACAGAATTTGTTAGCTTTTAATAGAAAAACTGTTTTTTAGATTTTCTATTAAAAAGAAGTTTTTAAGTTTTATTTTAACACTTAATCTAAAAAACATTATTCTAACAACTTTTAAGAATATTTCCTTTCTTTAGATTTAAGTCAGATTTTTATAGAAAGAGTATCTGTTGTTGAAATATTTAAAGATTTATTGAACGTAATTTGAAAAATGTTCACAACTGAGTGACCGCTTATCGAAAAATGGTAGTACTTAACAATTTGTTGACCGGAATGGCGTCAATACCAGAACTTTGTAAAGCATTTCAAATATAATAGAAGAACAACAATTGTGTCCGAATTTTGGCTTTTAATAACTTTTTTTTATAATACACTTTAATAACGTATAATACAAGTGTTAAAGTGACCGACAATTCCCAAAACAAGGAGAACTTTTTCTTAATAAGATAATAGAACTACAAATGTATACTAGCTACTATAAATAAAATCAAATTAATCTTCGTAAGGAGGATAAAAAATTAATAACTTATACTCTTCAGATACATTTCTCAGAAAGAGTTGGTGTAAAAAGAGATTATTGTCAAGAATTAATGTGGTCACCCTTTTATTTGTTTGATTCTATCGTTTTTAAGGGTTAAACTTTAGGTTTGAACTAAACTTTTCCTTTAATTATTTTCTAATCTTTAAAAGGAATCGAAAAATAATTATTTTTTTGTAATAAAAACTTAAATATTGAACAAAAATTATTTAATAAACAAAAGATAAGTGAAATTCTTATTTACTTAAAGAGTTTTTGATAATTTAATATCAAAAAGTGAAGTAAATTTACTCAAAAAATAAATATCAGATAAATATCAGTTCACAAGAAATGCTCTTTTGGTACGTTTTTGTTATTATGGATATTTTTCTCAAATGTTAAAGAATTAAAAATGAAAAATGATCAAAGGTAAATATCAAGGTTTAAATATCTAGCAATAATAACAAATAAACCGAAAACTTAATTCTGGAAAATGATTAGTCATCAAAAAATTTAATTTTAAAAAACTTTTTAAGTAAATCTTTTATTTGTCAAACATTTAGTTATACTGAACTTTAATTCAATAAAAAGTAAAATTTAAAATAAAAAATATCAGAATTTACTTTAAAAAATCAAATATCATAGAAATTTTTATTTTATAATTTTCATAATAAAAACATATTTAATTGAGATTTAATTGAGAATAGCCTTAGTTTTGACATAATAACTAGTAACTATTTATATTGTGACCTCAAATTTCAGTAATTTTGGATTTTCCTAAACACTGTTCTGTAAAATTATGGATAAATTTTTACATTAAATTTATATTAAAATAAAATTCAATATAAAAGAAAATAATAAATTTATTGTTATTTATATTTTTAATTTAAATTTCATAAATCGTTTATTCATAAAAATAGGAAAAAAAATAAAAATTACTGTACAATATTACCAGTATTTAAATAATGAGCATGCTTAAGATAAATGTATGATACATTTATATCTAAAAAATAATTTTTTTTGATCCATAATTAATAAAAAAAATATAGAAATTCATAATTTTCAAAATCTGGAGGTCCTATTGTACAGTATAATACTCCAGCTCAGGCATCGGTATGAAACCTGTGTCACCCTAAATCTGAAAATTCTGGCAGATGGAGGGGTGGTCACACTGAATAGTTAGTAACTAGGACAATTCAAAACTGTTCAAATTGAGTAAAAGAAATAAAGTAAATTTGATCATCTCTTCATCTCTTCATCTTTTCTTTCTTTATTTCATTTCATTCTCTAAATACAAGTCTTAATAGAAGTTTCATTGAAATTCAGTAAATGTCAGTCAAAGACATAATAAGTCTTTGAGAGAGAAATGTATTGAAATAGAATTTCTCTCAAATGAATTCGAAGAACATTTAAAACATATTTGAGACTAAAATGCAATAAAAGTATAGAAAGACCCCATTTAATGGATATTCGTTACAACTATTAGTAAAATTCCAGTGCACTCTAAGGCATTTTTCAGTCATTTTCTTAATGTTTTTATTCATATATTGATCTCTTTTTCATCTCTTTTTGCTTTTATGAATCTTAGGATACAATCGTATATTCATTGATCAGTTTCTTTTGACAATTATGTTATTCTTTGACTATTGTCTGACTTTCTTAATGTTTTACTCATCGATCTTTTGATTGAAAGTTTGATTTCATTGAAAACATTGGTTTGCAGTTCGAGTGAATCAATGATTGAATTATAGGTTTTTTATCTATTAATTTATAACACGAATCAGTCCTTTGAAACAATAGTCCGGCCCTTAATTAATGATTTTGAAATTGTATTCTTTATCATTCATTCGATGGTAAACTTGGAATAAAATAATGAAAAAAAAAGAGGAATACAAAGATTAGGTCAAACAATTCGTATGTCATTTATTCTTAAATGCGTTTCGTTTGTGAAATCATGAGTGCATTAAAACTCTTGGCCTTTAAATTTGATGACATTTACAAAGCATTAGATACCAGAGTGAACACTCTCACGAAGGAAATTTAATTTTGTCCGGATGTTAACGAAAGTCTTGTCATTTTTCTCGTCCAAATTTTATTCCACTCAAAGATTAAATTCGTTCTTCGGATCTATAATTGAATTCATATTTCATTTCAATCAAAATTTTTTGATCAAAAATTCATGTTTTCTTTCAAATATAAAATACTTTTTAACTAAAAAATTATGGATTTGAGAGACAAGTGTTTAAGTTTAGATAAATTCTTTGAAATGATAACCAAGAGCACTTCTACAAAGTGAATTGCGCAAGTTCAATGAATTGGAAAATTAATTTTTAATGAGTTTTTAATGTTTAAGTACTTTAAGTGTTTTTTCTATTATATTTTGATGTATTTTTAGCAAGATAGATCCATTATTGCATTTCATAATGATCTATTATTTAATGATTAATAAATTTCCTAGATGAATCATGAATTTATATACTAAAAAATGGTTTGGAAAGTCCTTGGACATTATAATACACCTTGGTTATTGCAATCTTGATTGGTTGCCTTGAATGTGCCCACTCTGTCATAGAAAAGGTAAATATTGAGTTAAGGATTTTTTTCAAATACTATCACAAAAAACACACTTTTGTTGAAGAATCCGATTTAGTCTTTGTTTCACATAAATTAGAGTTTCCTTTATATTTGAAATTAATTTCTACAAGATCACTTTCCTGGTTTATGCTATATTGAGTTAAACAACATTTGAAAGAAATACCAAAACTATTTAGAAAATATTCTATCCAAGTAATCTTGCAAACACTTTAAGTTCAAAATTTAATTTTAAAAATTTAAGAAAAATTTAATCTTTTGGCAAATATCCAGACATTGATTGATATTTTAAATTAAACTGAAATTTAACCGAAAATATTTCCTCGAGTATTATAAGGCCTAAGCATTGAATAATTATTTTGCATTAAATGGAAAAATATTTGAAGAAAATAAATTTTAGTTATTTTTTTGTATATAAAATAATACAGTGTTTAGACAATCAAAAGTAATTTTGATAAAAATGTTGATCCCTTTATAGCCATTTGTTTTCTTTTTATCTGCTAGATAATATTTTTTCGTTAGAAAATAAATGCACGAAAGTATCTTCAGAACACTTTTATATTAAATTTGCATATACATTTTATTCCAAGCCTTATTTTGTATCCTAAGTAAAGCTTATCATGGTCTATTATTTGAGTCCGGCATTCGTTTGAAAGTTTTCTCTTCTTTTGCGCTATAAATTCAAAAAATCATTTCAATAAAACATTCTCTCCATTACAGAAATTACTCTCTCACTCTCTCTCTCTCTCTCTCTCTCTCTCTCTCCCCTTTCTTTCTTTCTCTCCTTTTCATAAACGTTGAAATAAATTTAAGAACCGAAAGAAGAAAATATTTTTGTCGATGAATTGTTTGAAAGACTCAAAAGTCAAATATAGTGTTGAAATGAAAATGAATTCACTTTAAGAGAAGATTTTATTTGAATTTTGATTTTATTTTATTCTTTTCATACTTTCGGTAAATTGATTTCAATAGATTTTTACTGAAAATAAGATTTAGTAATAAAACATTCAATAAAAAAAAATAGTGAATAACTTTTCAGTCTAAGAATTTCATATCAAACCAATAAAATAGAGGAGGAATTCCACAAAAGAATAGATTTATTAGACTATTCAGTGACATATTTTTTGAATTATAATTATTGAATTTCAAATACCGGAGACATTTATATGAATACAAAATCATACATTAATTTCGTTATTGTTATTATAATAATTGTATTATTAAGAGTTAAATCGGAAATAAACTTCCATTTAATTTAAATGTGAACTACAATCGGAACCAAAACGTGATTCAAATGTTTATGACTCAAAATGTTAAGCTAGGTCAAATAATTCTCAAGAGAAAATCAATTTAAGTGATTCAATGCAGTATTTTATAAAATTTAATAATTTTCTTAAAAGTTTTCAAAGAATTTTCAGTTTTTAATTTAATATAAAAGAATTCCATAAAAATAAATAAAATATTAATCAAATCAACTGAAAAGTTAAGATAAATGGTGTGGGAGTGTTATCACTATTATTTTATTTGTTATTTCTGTTATGAATTAAATATCAATAAGAAAAATAAAATGGTAAAGTATAATACCATGCTACATCTATCTAGCAATCAAATTTAAAATTTATCTTTACTTTGAATCATTTAATAGAATAAGCTTTGCCTGAAATTAAAGAAAAAGATCAATTTAAACATTTATTTACTAGATAAATGTCAATTTAATTAGAAATTAAATAATTAAGCGGATAATTACCAGAATTAACGGATGAATAATTGATTTTAAAATAATTAAAACTATTATTTCTGATTGAATTGAATCTCAAATATAATTAATTAGATTAACGAATCTTTTCTTGCTTCTTACCTTAACCCTTACCTTGCTATTTTCTCAAACAAAAATCTGAATTAGAGTTTATCAGATTTGTTTTCTTAACAATAATAAAAATTCCCATGGTGAATATTGTGAATTCAACCCACATACAAATCATTTGAATGATAATTGGTTTTTACAAGAGCTTATATACACTTGGAATATAATTTCATTTTACTCATTGAATTATTAAAATATGAATTAGAAGAGAGTAAATTCATCCTACTGACTTTTACCTCTATACTATGACTTGTATTTGAGTAAGGTTACTTTGTTTGATATCTTGTTTTTAAAAGTTTAAATTTAACAAAAGAAAGACATAATCTATAAGTTGTGTTAATATTGTGTTTATGAAAATGAGCTTGTTTACATTGCATCTACAAAACAAATTTAGTATTCTCAGAGGTTTTCCCATCAATAATATTCGTGGGTTTCATTCTCTTTGATTTATTTTGATTATAGCAAGATACATATTATATAATAACTTTTTATATTAAATATAATAAATATATTAATATTAAATCATTTTTTGTTTTACTTTAATGCGAATCATTATATGATCATGTTCATTTCATAATCATTTTATCAATAAAATATTAGGATAAACAATAAATTGCCTCGAGGTATTTAGTTAGCTAGCATTTTTATGAATGCCGTTTGAAAATAATCTTGATACTTAGAAATTAGTATCTTGTTACTCTCAAATATGTCAATATTATTACAAATAACGAATAGATTACAATTGTTGTGACACATATAAACAGATATAACAAAGTTTGAGTTTATATAAGAGATTCTATTATTTGTTGAAATTCTCTGAATACTATGTATTAAAGAATCAGAGCTTACAATAGAGTATTAACAAGATTTACATATAATCCCAAAATCACTATATTTACAAATATAGTATTTCTCTATTACTCTCCCAAATCTTTCTCGTATTCCTATTTTGAAATTCTTTGTTGTTTTATTCAAAATAGTTCTCAATTATAGTCTCTTATATAAAGCATATATGGAGTCAACTATTAATTACATTCTGTTTATTCAATGAACTTTATTTCAATGAGTTTTATATATAAATGAATTGAATACAAATTAATGAAAAAACACAAATAATAAGATAGTAATTAGAAGACATTCATCGAAAGTCAGTGTCTTCTGAAGACATAATAAAATTTATTGAATAAATGATGTGATCGCAAAAGAGAAGTTTATAGACATTTCTCACTAAAATTTCTCGAAGCAATAATAATAATAAATGAAAAATTTGTGTCCTCTAATTGACAACGACTACCAATCATTTAGAATAAGTGTTTTGAATAAATATCTTAATTGACTGAATTCCTAAAAAGATATGACTATTAAATACGTTCATTATTTTATCGATAATAAAGTGTTTATCAAAGAAAAAAAGGAAAATTCAAAATTTAATCTTAATAGCTAAATTTTTAAAATGAAATTCTATTAATATATATATAAAGGGGATCACAATTATATAAATAAAGAAAATCCAATATAAAACCGGAATTTATAACGAAATATATTATAAATTGCTATTGAATTTATAAGTGACTGAAATCTTAAAATTTAAAAAAAAATTAGAGAACAAAATATAAATAATATTTTAGTAAGAATTGAATATTAGACAACATTTGATTAAATTGTTATAAAATACAACTTATATTTAAAGGGATTTTGTTCTTTCCTTTGTGAGACACTAATATTATAATAGTTGCTACTCTTGGACATTTTATATCATGATACTTTATCCATTATTCTTTAAGATAAAAAGAAGAATAATCTTAGAATAATAAGAAATGTATTCAAATATTTGAATAATAAATTTTAGACTCAAATAATGTAATCTTAAAGAATATCTGATTTATGTATTCAGGGATTCATGAATTTGATTAATGAACAAAAAAATTGTTTCAGAACAGACTCTTCTTCTATTCTGATTGTCATCGAATATATTGATTTTATAAACCCAGTCATGTCTTTTGGGTGGTATAACAAAACACATTCAACTGCTCTTAGAACTAATTAATTGAGATTATCATCTTTGAAAACTTATTAACTTAGCAAGGATCGTTTTGAATTGGTAACAATTTTATAATTGTTTAATATCTTTAAAATGAACATGTTAATCGTCAATTCCCTTATTTAAATGAAGGCCTCATCTCTGTGTAGAATATAAATATTGAGTAAAAGATTCATAATTTCATTAATCAAATATTTTTAAGGCATAAGTCTATCGTTCATTAATAATATCTTAACATCAGATTTGGTTTCATTGCTTTCAATACTAAAGAAATTTAAGAAATATTCAACTTTTTCTGACTCTTATATTATTAGCGAATAAAAAGTAAATTCTATTCAAAAATCAGATTCAGAGGATGAGAATGAAAAGAAAATGCATGATAATATTTATTTTAATATATTTTCTCCGAATGATTATAATTTTTTTCATAAAATCAATTTTCTTTTAATAATAAGAATAATATTTAAGAAATGAAACAGAGGTTTGATATTAAGGACTATTAGTTATAGCAATTTCTTATTTCTGGCTAAGAGAGACTCCAATTGTTTTCATTTAGAAAAACAATCATTTAATGATGCCCAAGCTCATTCTTGCTAAATTTGAGGTTTACCTTAAAATTGCTTCATAACTATCTTGTATAATAATGTTAACAAGTTAAATGTGTATTAATTATTGATAATTTATATATTAGTTCTTATTTTTTTAGAATAAGGGATTGAGGAGAGAGAGAGAGAGAGAGAGAGAGAGAGAGAGAGAGAGAGAGAGAGACTTAGTACTTGTTTTTCAGAGCGTGAATGAAATTCTTGGAACATTTAGACTTTTAAGATATATTCAATTCTCTTTCTTTTATTGAGACTAAAAAGAGTCGAATTTAAAAAATATTTTTATATATTTTATTGTCAGTCTTCTAATCCAATTGCCAACAGATATGCATAACTGTTATTCTGTATAATTAGATTACTTCAAAAAAAATAAAATTCAAATACAGAAACCATCCAATAGTATGAACAAGAAGCGATTCTGTCCAATTTAAACTATTAGTACAATTTTTATGTCCAATGAGTTTTGAAATCACAGATTTAGTTCATATTATTGAATAGTTGATAACCTATAATATCCGGTTTATTCTGTTGAATATTAACTGTAATATTTTTAAAAATTTGATTCTTTGAAATATCTTTTTCTAAAGAATTTTAAACTTATTTATTTAGAAGAAAACTAACGATAAACTTATTATCATGCGACTTTTTGTGTAATGCCTTCTGGCTTTCAATGAAAACAGAATTTTTTAATAAAAAGATAATAAAAATAATAATTTGATTGAACTAGGTCATATGACTTTTTATCTATAAAAATTATTTTCTTATAGTATTTAAATAAGAAAATGCAGTTATTTTCAAATTAAATTGTTATGACTTTGAATACTAGAATTATATATATATAAACCGGGCTATTCTACGGATCAGTTTTTAAAATAATGGATATAAAGTTCAGCCGAATTGACTTTTTTATAATAAAAGTATTCACTCTTTTATAGTCATATTATTGTTTTTTCTCAATATTTCAAAGAAAATCCCGAAATTGAGTTATATTTTTTGATAAATATATTATTTTCTTTGTATTGAAAACCAATATTTAAATTAATGGCACAGAATATGACTGAATATAATATTCCATTTGAAAAATATTCAAATTTCGAGTCACGAATCAAATAATAGATATTTATGTATAGAATTTTAAAATCATTTTTTAGTTAAAATTATTATTTATAATAATTTTCATTCAATTCAATGATTTAAACAGAGTTTCAATTATAAAAGAAGCCTAATTATTATAGAATAATGTATTTTAGCAAGCTGATTCTGATTATCATAATTAAATTTATAAACATTGTGTTGATAATACACTAGAGATTTATTATTTACTAAGAAAGTTATAATACTAGTTCATATTTCATTTTATCAGGATAAATGATATAATGCACAACAGGATTCTTGAGGTTTGCGACTTAAAATGAGAATTAAGAATAATCCCTTGTTTGAGCATGATCATTTACTAATTCCAAGCATTTCTTATGCTCTTTAATATTATAATATATTCAAAATAGAATCGAAATTTTGAAAAATGTTCTAGATTAAGATTTAGTTGTTAAAAGGTTATTTGAGAAATGTATTTTTGATGAGTGCTCTAAATTCTGACTTTTGAGGAAATCAAGTTTTTATTCTGAGTGTAAGACTTATAGTTTGACCCTTCCTTTCCTTTTGGACATCTTTGAACTGAAAACAAAAGAACTAATATCTATGAAAAGAAAATATTTTCCAAATTGTCAGCACTTATTCCTAGATAATTCCCAGGGCATGATTTACTGATATAAAAGTTGAATGGTAATAATAAATAATAAGCCCCTTGGGCATCTCATTCAACAAAAAGATAATTCATCAGCGGAACTATAGAAATCAATTTTTGGTTTGATTTTATTACAATCTTTAGCTTTCATTTGACAATAAGCAAAGGTTACAAAAAAAATGATTTATCCGAATAAAACTAAAAATAAAGTGAAAATAAAAATATTATTTTGAAAATATGTTATGAAAATAAATCAGAATAACTGTGAATAGTATGCTATGAAATCTATTGTGAAAATAAATTAGTTTTTTCTGTTTCCATATTTCAAATCAAAAGTGAGAACAGAATAACAGAAATTTTCCGCTAATGTTATTCACTGATAAAATATTCAGTCAATGAATCACTAAATGATACCAAAGAATGACTCGAATTATAGATAGACTAGAATTGTGTTAAAGAGATGGGGAGAGAGAGAGAGAGAGAGAGAGAGAGAGAGAGAGAGAGAGAGAGAGAGAGAGAGAGTCTTGTTTAGGTTTGGAGGCATTAAAGCTTAGCTAGAGTAAAGACGATGAGATTTATTATAATAAATACTTGAATCAGTAAAAGGGGTCGTATTTACCATGGTTACAAATATTTTGCCAAGATAAAACAAGTTTGATAATTGACATGATAATATTTAGTTCTAATAGTTAAGTGACAACAATAATGAGCAAGTTAGTTTAAAGAATATTATGCTTCTAAGCGATACGTTAAAACTCAATACTTAATCTACGCATGAGTTTCACTATCAATGGACTAAGAATTGAGTGAATACAGAATATTCTGAGTCTCACTTTTCTGGTATGTCTGCGAAAGTGAATAAGTTTACTGTCTGTGAAAGATATCGGAATAATATATTCTTTGAATGAAATCTATTGTGATATCGATATAGAAGAGTAACTCTTAGTCCAAACTCTTGTGGTGTTCCCCTCGAGAGTTCTATATCTTTATTTTTATATATCTTTGACACTATCTTTGACTCCAATTACTGAAACGGAAATACAAATAATATTGAAATTTGATATTATATTAGATTTAGTATTGTTTTTGAGTATAACTTTGTTTTATTTGTCGTCGTTTTCCCTATTTTTATATTTGTTATAATAATTGAGTCTTTATTTCTGATTCCAACCATAAGAACAGAAATATTTGTTTCAAATATCGATTTATTTAAATAAAAATATATCTTAAACCAAACAAAAGGTAAATATGTTTTTATACTTTAAATATATTTTATTTAAATACTTTTATCCTTTTTTTATTTCTAATTGAATGATACTTGGTAAAAAAGCTTCTTTTAGCTTTTTTTAGAAAATCACAAGAGCATGATAAATCAATGGATAAGCTTCATATATTGCTTGTTAAAAGTCTTTTTATAGATACTTTGTTTAAAATTCACCATGCTTATATAAACATATTTGATGAAAAGAAGCAAATTTTATATTTTTTCAAAATAAATTAGCTATTTAATTTTTATAATTGCTTTTCTATTAGTTTTAGCAAAATTTATTCTATAAATGGTTTAAATAATATCTTGGATTTCATTTGAATCTTTATTTTTATCTAATTTACTAATTGATGCATAAAATTGTATATACAGTTTATGTTTGAATATCAGCACAAATTGTTTTTCATTTCAAAATTGAAAGTAAATAAATATAGATTTAAATGTTTTAAAAAGTGGTTTTTCCTTCGAAAAGTAAAATTGCTATCATTCCAGTTAAGTTACTTAACAATTTTAACCTTGCTGAATTAATTTTTTAATTTAATTAAAACAATTAAATTCTTAATTCTGTTTCAAATAATAAAAATAAATTTTCTAAAATTATTTACTTTTGATTCATATTTTAAAAGTTAATCAATATTAAGAACATAAGAAAAGACCAAGATAAAACTTCTAATTTTTACAATAAAAAAAAAACTCTAAATAAAGAAAAACTCTATAAATGTTAAATAAAAAAATATCTTGATACTTCTATTTCATTGTTTTTAAACAATGGTTTGAATGGAAAAGCCCACTTGTCTATTGTTTTACTGTAACCCTTTCCTCTTTATCCAACCCTTAATTTATTCGAGTTTTTTAATTAAATTTATCCTAAAATGGAAATTTTGAAAATGTTTTCTGAAGTTTTAAAAAATGTTTATAATATTATTACAGACTTTTATTAATTATATTAAAAATTCTCTCTTTTGTGACAAAACAACAGCAAAATTTGAGGACATATTAAGACATAAATCATCCGAAATAAAAACGGATTTCATTTAAAAGAAGAGACAATAATTATGAGAAGAAGTGGTGCCAACAACTATGTCTTCATTACAAACGATAATATCAACAACAATGACATCAAATGTAACTTTTAGTGAACACAACTCAAAGAACGGTACAAATGAGTCATTCGTTGACTCTAAACGTGATGAGGATTTGGCTCTGGTAGAAGTGGCCACTCTTGGTACTTTATTTGTGCTAATTGTGTTTGGAAACTGTTGTGTTTTGTTAGCCCTGGCTTTAAGACGTTTGAAAATGACGCGAATGTATTACTTTTTGCTTCATTTATGTATAAGTGATTTAATAACCGGATTCTTCACTGTATTGCCTCAATTGGCCTGGGATATAACATACAGGTTCAATGGGGGCAATATCTTGTGTAAAACCGTTAAATTTATGCAAATTCTGGGCCCATACCTGTCTTCTTATGTTCTGGTGGTGACAGCAATCGATAGATATCAGGCCATATGTTTTCCACTATCAAACTGTAGTTGGACTCCATATCGCTCTAAATTGATGATCTCATTTGCCTGGATTATTTCTATTCTCTTTTGTTTTCCACAAATATTTATATTTTCTTATCAAGAAATTCCAGGCACTGCAGGTAAGCCTTCAAATTCATTTTTCGGGTCAATTCTTAACATTATTATTATAAGTGTTAATAAATATAGCTAGTAAATTTGATAGCTAGTTAATTTGATAGCTAGTTAATAGTGGGGACTCATTTTTTAATCAATGTTCAGAATGTAAATTCCAAAGAATAATTAGCAGTTAATAATTAGCTAGATGATGATTAACTTTACTAAAAGCTTTTAAGTTTTTTTGGTTAATTAAAAATTGATTTCGATGTTAAGGAAATCAATTTTTAATTAATAAAAAAAGTATACATAAGTGGACCTAAAATATAAACTTGGTGGAATTTTTTAAATTGTGCGCTTGAAATATGAGCAAGTAAAATGAAAATCCAGAAATAATGTTGAAAATTATTTATACTTTCAAAAACATTGAAATTAATTAGTCAGTACTTTATGGTATAGAGCTGACCATGATGCAACGTATAGGAAAGGGGTAGTATTTAATATATAAATGATTATTAAATGGGATAGTTTTTTTAAAACTTGGTCATTTTATTTAAGAATGAAAATAAAAGGTCTCCAAAACTTTACAAGAAGTAACTCTTATTTTTGATACGATTAGAGTACAATACAATTAAAAGTGAAATAAATTTCAATTAAATTTAATTATATTTAAAAATAAAAGTATTAGTTTGCTATAAATCTAACCTTGTTTAAATTTAAAGAACTAATATATTGTTGACAATACAACAAAACTGAATCAATAATTGATTATTCGTTAAAAACAGGTGTTTATGACTGTTGGGGAACATTCCCGCAGCCATTCGGTGAGCGAATATATGTGACCTGGTATGCCATCAGTGTATTCTTCATACCTCTGATTATATTGATTTTCACGCATTTCTATATCTGTCGCGAGATTTGGGTTAACGTCAGTCTTAAACGTAAAACAGATAAAAGAGAAAAACAATCAAATGAAAGACAAAAAGATTTTACTCACAATAAGAGCCGTCAAAACAGTTACTCATCTCTAAGAAGAGGCAGAAAATGTCTTCTTATTGGTATCGACCGTATTATACGTTTGGCTGTTCGAAGACCACCGACCGATACCTGTACTCAATCAACACTAAATATGGACGAAATGGCCACAAATACTGAAAGCATTTCATACGATGAAGAGGTGTCACAATCAGAGTCGTGTAGACCCAAACACTCTGTGGTCACATTTCAAGAGTCAAGTCATAGTTCGAGTCCCAGAGTTAATACTGTCAACAGACTGTCCAGGGCTAAGATCAAGACCGTCAAAATAACAGTTGTGGTTATCCTCTGCTATATTCTGTGCTCATCGCCATTCATATTCGTGCAATTGTGGGCTTATTGGATGCCGAGCGCACAGAACTCTGCGTTTTGGACAGGTATGCATTAATCACACCATTAAGCTATACATCATTTAATAAGTCGTTTATCAAATAATAGACAAACTTTTCAAATGATCTGAACTTCAATTAATTATAAGATTTCAATGAAAGACTCAATTCTTTCAAAGAAAGTCCATTATTTCAGAAAAGATTCAATTATTGCTCCAAATAAAAACGTTTGAATTTTGATAGATTACTTTCACGACTATATGGTTACGAGTGAAAGGATGTCCCAAAGAGGTGATTCTAAAATCATTTCGATAACCAGTAAAAAACCTAACCATCATTTTGAGTCCTACACTTTCAAAAAGTTTCCAATTTCTCTTTCTCTTTCTCTCTCTCTCCCTCCCCCTCCCTCCCTCTCCTTCCTCTCCTCTCTTGAGAGTAAAGTCATAATTCCTTTATAAGAAGTGTTAGGTTAAGGCTCAGTGTTAAGAGTCTTAGAAAATCGTGTTTTTGAGTTGCAATAAAAAAATAAGATAAATCGAGTGCTACTCAACTATCGATAGACGTCTTTCAAAAATCAATGTCTTCACTGACGAAAGACTCGTCAATAATAAGAGTGTATTTCTTCGGATGAAAATGAAAAGTAAAGTTATATTCAGTTCAAAGTATTCTTTTTTTTAAATAAACTTTTTTGGATATAAGAAGTGAATATTGAATTTTACGGACAGAATAATTTTTTAACTGATTTTAGTCTCAATAAAATATCTACTGATTGATAGCTGTATACAATCTGTATGTATAGGCATTTTTACAATTGTACAAGTTTACTTGAAAAGCATATTAAAATAATAAGATTTTTCTAAAATTAACTAGTTTATAAATTTAAGATTAAATTTAAATACAAGAGTTTATTATAAAAAATTTGTCTATCAACTTTTATACCCTTTACTCAACCGATTTTACATTAGAATGTTTAAAGAAAAGGCCTGAACTAGGTCGTTTTTATGATGTCCTCTATTAAATAAAATAGTATGTTCTTAAAATAAAAATTTTAAAATTCACCTAAAATGTACCTTGTCACTATGATAGGTACAATCGTCAATATAAAGCTATATCTCTATTTAATGCCATTTCAATGAAATATCAAAAGAATTCATTTAAATGATGTTATATTATGTATCAAATGAATGGTCTCATAATAATCCAGCAAAAACTAGATATTCTTTTCATCGTTTGTCGGTCTCTAAAGTATTTCAATGTTAGCTTTAAATATATTTAACTAGAACATATCATATTTTAATATAAAACAAAAGAGTTGTCTGACTTTTACTTGATTTAGCTAGTTAAAATATTTCTAATCGTGACTATTGTAGAAAATTTCCATTTCCAATACAAATTTGAAATCCATTATCCTTGTTAATTTTGATAATATAAACATTAAAAGTTAAATCAATGAATAATTTAATAGTTAAGTCATGAAAACAAAGTATTATTTTCTCAATGAATGAGAAAAATCCCGTTTGAATTGAAATCTAAAATAGTTTTATTTCAATTGAAAGAAAAGTCGGAATAATTTTGAGTCAAAACAAATAAACAATTTTTCTCAAAATATAATAGAATTTTAGAGAAAAAAATCGATAAAATAAATTTCAAACTCAGAAAAAAATGTTAATAAATAGAAATATTCCTTCGGATAACAAACAAAGTGACAGATATTGGGATAAAAACAAAAAAATAATTTTTACGCTCTAAATAGCGATAGAATATATACAACTATTTGTCCGAATAGAATACATATTTAACAAAAAGCAATACTATATTTCCCTAAATCACTACATATTTGTGATGATTCTCTGATGAGACTCAAGTTTTTATATTAAAATATGATAGGTTTGAGTTATTTCTCATTCAGTTATAATTAGACAAATATTACTTAAGGATTATAATTACATAATAAGCATAGAATCAATTTATTGAGCAGTTGTTGAAGCGATGAAATTATTTGTATAATAAATGACAAACTATTTAATTCTTTGGTAATTATAGCCAACAAAATATCATTAAATGAATAGTATATGATGTGAGCGGAGCTTAAGTGTCATATAGTGTCTAACTTTATCTTGAAAAGGCTAAGAAGCATTGAAAAGATCCTTGGCACATTAATGTCAAAAGAATGTATCTGTTAATGGAAAATAGAGTCTCAGAGTTTGTCGAATATATTTATAAATCTTAGCAAGTACATATTCTATGACATTCATTGAGTAATTTACAGCCATTTGTGTAGACATTATTATTAATTGTGGCTTAACTTAAATGAGAAGAAGGAGTGAAGTGTTTTTCCATTAACTCAAATAGACATCACATCAGTGGACACATCACTGCCTTCTTATTTGTTAATTGAAAGTAACATTTTGTTAGACATCGATCACAATTATTCTCTAAAATACTACTAAACCCAAGAGAATAGGCATGGAATACATGTGTTCCTCTCTATATAATTCTATTATAGACTAATCTATTATATAAATTAAAGTTTTTACACACAAAAAATTTAATTTACATTAATTTACTTTATAATTATTTATTTGTTACTAAAATAGGTTTTTATTTTGATTTGAAAATATTATCAAATAGTATTACAATGCATTACAAATAAGTCTTACCAGGGAATATTAGCTATACTATAATTAAATTCAATATGAAATATCTCTTTCAAAATCTCAGAATGCGATTAAAACTTGAGTATAAAAATCTTAATGGATAAAACTTCCTTGATCAAAATCATCAAAACACTTTTTTTAAAAACTTTCAATACCTTCAGAAGATATATTTTAAACATAAACTAGCATGATTAGAAACATTTAATAATAGTAAGTAATGTAAAATAAATTTTAACTAGTGAGTAAATTTAAATAGAAATAAGTAGATCACTTTTATCACATAATTTAACCTTTCTTTCTCTCAAATTCTCTGGAGAATATTTCCTGCTTAGAAGTATTAGATGGATCTAAGACCAAATAATCTTGGACAAATATTTGACTTGTAGTTCAATAATTCAACATTTCTCTCATTTGAAATATTGAATATATTGTGAGTATAATATATACTATACATTAAACATTTGTATACATTTGTATATATTTTAATATAGATATATTGCCTCAAAGATTCCGAACATTTGTTAGAGTTGTTTAAAAAATAACAAAAATATAGATTTGAATAATTCAGTTTAATATTGAACAAAATATTGAGCAAGAGCATTATTTCGACATTTTATTGCGTGCGTTTTCATACAAAACATAATCAGTTTTGTTCACATTTTTATATTATTTCTCTATTTATTATAAATATTTTGCGGACAAATATGTGATTAATGTATCTTAAAATGATTTGTATGCAAATATTATTTATTGTATAAAAAAGACCAAGATGACCATCAAGGTTGCTCCTTTCTTAGTGTCGCCAATAAATTGATCTAGCTTAAAATAATTGAACTTTTCATTTCATATTTAAAGATAAAGGTTTTGGTATATTTTTTATCATTAAATATGAAATAAAATATAAATAATTAATTGAACTTAATATAAATATTTGATCTAGGCTAATGTAGTATGGTTTTAAATAATTATAAACTAGGATAGCTCAAGCATACAGCTTTAGAATTGACTTTTATACTTTTTATCCAGGTCATATATTTTTAAATATAATTATAGACAAAATATAGTACCTTGATAAGATAAAGAGGTTATTATTTCATTATTTTTTAACATAAAAGACATAATTTTTCGTTTCTATTATAATGTCATAATTTTTAAAAAATATATCAAATAATTTCATTCATCTCACAGTAATTCCTATTTGGGGCCACTTTAGACTCCTGAACATATTTTGTGTAGAATTTTATACTGAGCCCGAATATCGAAACCAAAAAATTTTAACTCAATTTATTTTTGAAATTTTTCACCTAGAACATTTTTTCAAAAATTCATTTTTATAATCAAAATAAACATATTATACATCATTTCGATTGAGAATTTAACGAGGAATTCAAATATGGAAACCAAAGTTTTTTAACTCAAATAATTTTTGAAATTTTTCACCGGAAATTTTATTCTTTGAATAACTCCAAACATATTTGAGTTAAAAATCTTTGGTTTCCATATTTGAATTCATCGTTAAATTCTTCATCGAAATTATGTATAATATGTTTATTTTGATTATAAAAGTGAATTTTTGAACAAATGTTCTAGGTGAAAAAATTCAAAAATAAATTGAGTTAAAATTTTTTGGTTTCATTATTCGGACTCAGCATAAAATTCTATACAAAATATGTTTTGGAGTCTAAAGTCGAATCTGGTCCCATTTCGCTACTTTTTGGCTATTTTTTGCATATGTTATATAATATGAGCAAGCACACTTAACCTATTCATATATAAAATTATTTCGATGATTTAGGAAAGTATTTATTGACAAAAATATTATATAAAAATAACATTTTCTTTTGATAACTCAATGTAAACAAAGACTCTGAAAATGGTTATGTCTTGGTAATAATTTACCTGAATTTAGCTCTTGCTCAATTCATTAGCTTGATAACTGCATTCAGTATTTATAAACAAATATTTGAGGCCAACTGTGGCTCTAATGGGAATCACTGTCTGTAGAATAACTTTATTTTACGAGTGATTTATTAAAAGATTAGTTATTTATTTATAAAATGAGAATTTTTCACTTATTTTGCAATAACTTTACAAACCATTTCACTTAAATGGCTTTGAATTATGAAAGTATTATCCAAAGTAATGACAATTTTCTAAAAACATATTTAGAAAAAAATTGAAAAATGATATTTATCTGGGATTAGGAGAAGGAGAGGGGGAGAGAGAGGGAGGGAAAGGGAGACGAATAGAGAGTAAGGAAGATAGAAAAAGGGAGACATTTGATGATTTAGGGAACAAATAGCTTAACACAAACTTTCAGTTATAATTTTAATCCCATTTCTTAACTGATTTTCTGAACTTTAAGTCTAACCGAAGCTCACGTTTTAGCTGTCGATTAGTCAAAACTTAGTGATTGAAAGATATTCACAATAAAATATAAAAACAATTGTTCGAGATTTTGAAACAGAATAATAACGAAAAATCACTTAAAATTAAAAGAATATTCTTTAAAATATAATTTTTTTATATAAAAGTCATATACAGTTACGGAAATATCTAACTCTGAGGCGGAATCGCTGATAATTTCTAAACTATCTGGCTGATTTCAATTCTGTTTTTTGCAAACTAACCATTAAATGTTCCAATTCAACAATATACAAGTAAATTTTTTTGATTAAATGAACTAGATAAAATTTTTACAAAATATCAAATATTTATATTTTTCCAATAATTTACAAATTAAAAGTGTTTTATTGATATTTTCTTAAAATTGAACTTAAAATTGATGTAATTTATGTGTAGCGAATGTTTGTTGTTTACATTTGAATCGAATCCGCCAATTTCCTTCAAAATTATGTGTTGCCACACATTGCCAAACATTTCGACGATGGTAATGTCTTGCTATTGCATGACAAAAACCTCGCTCACACATCACATTTTGTCAAAGATTGGATCACCGAAAACATTGCGCCGTTGAGGAGTTTGTTATTAAACACCCGAGGTTGTTTAAATATTTCATTTATTTTTTTCTATTTCAGTTAAAAATTGCAAAAGTTAATTATTTTTTAATAAAGTTTTTATTTGTGTTTTTCTCGAAAATTCATCTTGATATTTTTGAATTGGGACATTTCATGGGTATTTTGCAAAAAACATAATTGAAATAGGTCATCTAGTTCAAAAGTTATAAGCGATTCCGTCTCGGAGTTAGATATTTCCGTAACTTTATATCTAATTAAGCCTAATTCAAAATTGTAATATTTATTTAATATGTCCAAGCGAATTATTTGACTTATAAAATATATTTTACAAATTCCTAATATGAAAATTTAGACAATCATATCAAGTTTAATATTAATTGAACAGAATTTATGTATCTTGAAAACTTTTTGTTTAATTTGATTTTTACGAAGCAACTAAAATTGATCTTTTTTAAATCTTACGTTAAAATCTGTGATCCAAATTTAAAATCTAGAAAAGGCTTTTTTCTATTTTCAATTCTGCACAGAATACTTATGGAATTTTTAAATTATCTCAAACGATGCACGAATGACAAGTTGATTTGTAAAATTTTAACTAATTTTTGGCATAATTTTAAAAAATCATTAAATTTTAAAAAATTAAATGTTGATTTTCAAACATTTGTATATTTTCTATAGTTGAATATCTAATGAATAAGTAATATAAATTTGAATTTAAAATTCCAACTCTAACCTAGATAAATTAATTTCCCCGTTTTAGGAATTATTCCACCATCTTTTGTGGTTGACTGTATAGTTGTTTTAGATAATTAATGAATTTGAATAAATTTTTAATATAAATGTCATATATTTGGTATTAATTATTAATTTATAATAATTAAAAGAAATTAAAACATTTATCTATTGATCAATTTTTTTAAAACTTAGACTAACAATTAAAAGAGTTACACCCAATTTATAATCATATTCACTCTGACTAACTCTTGTATAACTATCTCATATTACTTTGCTATTATGAAAATTGAGCCCTATTATAAACAATTTTATTAAACTATTGAAAACATATTCCAAATTAAATGTATTAAAATTGTTATGACAAATATTTTAATTATTTTATAAGCATAATTTGTAGAGGAATAGATGTTGTTTATAAATAAATATAAACATTAATAAAAAGTTAAATTATTGAAATCAAAAATTATGTTCAAATTAACTACAATATAATTTCACTCAAAAAATTTCGAATAATTTTTGATCCCTTAATTACTAATAAAATTAGCAACAAAATTTAAAACACTAATGTTTAGTTTCTTTAAATTAATTAATTATTTTGTTTATAAAATATGTTTTATAATTAATTATAAAATATTTGTTTGTAGTTAAATAACAAATTTTAAAAAATTACTGATTTAATTGTAAAATTTAGGATATAAATTATTAATAAATTATTTAGTAAAATGAACCGAAACACTTATCTATTGACAAGTTTTTCCTAGATTAAGACCAACAATGTATGATCAATTTAACTCTGACTATCACTTTCATAACTATATTATATTACCTTGTTTTACAAAAATTGAGCTCTAATATAAACAATTTTATTTAACTTTTGTAAACAAATTCCTAATTAAATGTATTACAATTGTTATGACTAACATTTTAATTATTTTATTTAATATTGACTAAAAATATACATTAGATTTAACTTAATTTTAACTTTAATAAAATGAAAATATTTTAAAACTAAAGTCATTTCAGAATCCATGTAATTAAATATGATTTTATATATTTTTAATATTTATTAACTTTTATTTAATTATTTAATTACATAATTAATAAAAAAAATTTTATTAAAGTTTCTCATGAAATTTCCTTTTCAAAAACCAATTTAGATCAAACCAAAATGGTTTTTCAGCTAATCATTTCTTTATTTAAATAAATGTCAAATGAATGCAAACAAACAAAAACAGAGATTATTTGTTAAAATGAATTAATTGCATGAAGAGGTTTTGACTAACATCTTTTGTCACAAATTTAAACTAATTTGGCAGAAAAATTATTTGTTTTTTACACTCGAGTGCAAAACCCACTTTATTTGATTTTTGGCTATAAAATCTCTCTTAAAAGCTAGATCAAAATTATTTTTTAACTGCAACTATGGTTTTGTCTATAATTAATATAATTTCACAAACAGTTACACTATCTTGATTTTTTTGATAAAATTGAGTAAATTAGGTCAGTATTAATAACTCAAAAAGTAAGCAAGATAAAAAAAATTTTATACCTCATTATAAACTATATTAAAAATAAGCCGAAACCTATTTTATATTTTTCTAAAATCTTAACAAATGACAAAATAATCAAGAAGCTTGGTAAAATTTTTGAAATGTTCCTGGTCATTTTTGAGCAAATCACCTTGCCGATTTTATTGAATATTAAGTCTAATACTAAGGTCATCAGGTTCTATAAGATATATGAAAATGAGCCAGTTGTATCTAAAGGTTGAAATATAATTAATTCAGTATCGTATTCAGTTTTCAATAAAATCTGAAAGATAATTTGCTGAAACATGCCCAGGAAAATTTGAAAAATTTCACCAATTTTCTTGATTATTTTGTCATTTGTTAAGATTTTCGAAAAATCCAAAAATTGGTTTCGGCTTATTTTTAATATAGTTTATAATGAGATATAAACAAATTTCTATCTTTCTTACTTTATAGTTATATAAACTGACCTATTTTATGCAATTGATCAAAAATAATCAAGATAATGTAACTATTTTTGATTTATTATAAATTATAAACAAAACCATAGTTGCAGCTAAAAAATAATTTTAATCTAGCTTTTAAGAGAAATTTTATAAAAATCAATTAAAGTGGGTTTTGCACTCGAGGGTATAAAAACAAATAATTTTTTGCCAAAAGAGTTTAAATTTGTGACAAAATATGTTAGTCAAAACCTCTTCATGCAATTAATTCAAAAAGTTATAGAAGTTATTAAAAAAGTTATTCTCGAAAACCTGTGCTCTCATCAGACAAACCATATCTCTATTAAAGGATATATTCTGTGAATTTTGAAATAAATCTATAGACTATAAGATATGAGCCCTAAGTCTTCTTCGGTGACATGACTTTATCTTTGACTTTGTCCTCTTTTTTGTTCAATAAATAACAGAAGTCTATTAACATTTATATTAAACTCTGATATGTAGTCAGAGTTAGAATTAAAAACGCTTTATTTGAAAGAAAGAACTGTTTTCCTGAAAACAAATAATTTTAATAACAATTTTATATAAATTATTAGAATTGAGAAATACTTTAGAAAAGTAGACAATAA
>JAQFZM010000580.1:0-28997 GCA_034695785.1 Galumna obvia
CATCAAAATTACCAAAATTACTGTAACGTTACATGGATTTTCAAAATTACCTTGTAATTTTCATCCTTAATTATATGAGATGTTTATAACAAATAAATTATATTTAAATTTTGTTTTCAATTCAACTAAAAGAGAAGTGAATTGAATAAGAGATAAGTGAGTATTAATTTCTAAGAAAACTCCTTGATCAAATTAATTTGTTTATTTAGCATTAATGGGCTAAATTAACAAACATTAATAACTATTAAAGGAATAATTAAGGGATGTATTTCTGAGAAACTCATCAACTATTAGTTGCAATTTTATTTGTTGCAAACTTTAATCAACGAAAGTTTTAGAATTAACAACAAAAATAAGAAATGAGTACTTTTTCAGAGTCGAGATAATGATTGAGAACTTTTTTGATCTCTTCGTTAAAATCCCGCAAAAAACGGAACTATCAAAATGAGTTTACTTTAATAGAGTAGTATTAGAAACGATCAATAAATAAGAGAAGCATTCATTTCAGTGAAGATATTTCGGGAAGATTTCAATTTTGTCACAAATTGATTGCCTAAAGTGGCCAAAATTGGAGTCATAGAAGTGTACTGGATTTGAGTGATTGTGATTTTGATCGATAGCTATTAATGAAAACATTGTTTAGCTTTCAATCAGACAAATCAACTGAAAGTGAATACAGAGAATTGTAAAAAAAAAGTTCACCACTAATACCAGCCGTTGATTTTCGACAATTTAATCGTAGAATGAGTTCTATGAATAATTCAGAGTTGAATTGAGTCCAGAGTTTGCAAACAATTGTTGGAACAAAGTTTTGAATATATTGATGACCTCTAAGTAAAGTTAGAAACCAATCACTGATTATTTATTGATTGCACACACTTTCAGTGATTACTTATTTACTAAATCTGAGATAATAATAGAATGAAACCATTCATCAATTAATTAATAAAATATAAATTAAGATAAAAAGTGATTTTAAATATTTTTATGTTAAAATTCAGGCGAAAAATACACGAAAAATGCATTAAAAGACAGAATAATTAACAAATTTTAGTTAAATGTTTAGTATTTATTATAATAAATAGCGGAGAGATTTGTATTAAGTATATTATTAGATAAGAAGTTAAAGAGTTTAAACCTTTTTTCTAGAAAAATGTATATCAAATACTGAAGTAAATAAGTTTTGAAATTTTATCAAAATTGTGTTCAGTTCAATGAGTTCTTGGAAGACATAGAAGACATTATATCTTCCAATTCTGGAAGTTTTCTCTTTTATCAAAATAATATTTTTTGAAAGTTTGAAAAATTGAAGCAATTATTCACTTTTTGAAAACTTTTCGTTGGATTCCGTACTTTAATTAAAATTAGGGCCAAAAGAAAAATTTTGAAACATTAATAAAAATTAAGATAATATTAACTGCTATTTCGTCAGCAATTAATTTCAAAACTTCAACTAATGACCAAAACTAGTGTTAAATCTCATAATAGAATAATTAGTCTTAATTTCTACACTAACTATGAATTTACGGTTAAATTAATGAAAAGAAAAATAAAGTTTAATTAGTTTTTAAACTTGTAATTCAAGACCAGAACTTAAGTCAAAAACAAAATAATAAATTTTCATTTAAGAAACGAATCCTATTTATAATTCAAAACAAAAATTATAGCTTATATTAAGATGAGAGGAGTAGTCAAGGATTGAATCAAATATTTAAATATATTTTTTTATTTCCTAAAATAAAAATCGTTTAACCCAGGATATATAAAATGAAGTTCAATGTCTATGATCCTAAAATATTCCGGGTAATTACTTACGGAAGATTAAGTAAAAATGTTATTATTAGAGAAGTTGGTCTTGATCCTTTTTTCAAGACATTCATCAAACATATGCATAGAATTTAATGAAGACTTAAAGAAGAGAAGTTTGGGTCAAATTTAAAGGCAATACAATTCGTAATTTTGAAAATAGTATTCAGTTCTGACGTCTTAAAGATGTAAAAGTGAAGTAACCATGGTTACTTTGTTTCAATGTTATCATAAGAGTTTATCTATCATTTTCGGCGATCAATCATAAAATTATATTATTTTTTGTTTTCTTTCCAATTGTTTCTCACAAAAGGATTTTTTATGAGATTTTTTACGTATCGAATGAATATTTGATGGATTAGTCTTTTACTAAATAATCAATTCTTAGAAATAATTTGATCAAGCTACCAGTATGAACAAGTTGTATTAAATACTGCAAGACATGAAAGCCACTAGCACATAATGGCAATTGATTGTTTAGTTACCAAGAGTTCAATTACTAATGTTATGGTAACTCAGAGGGCAATATCTAATCCACTGATCGAATATATGAATATTAGGTCAAACATCTCAAACAGAATATAGATTTGCATCCGAACAAGAAATGAAAGGAATATTCTTGTCATTATCATTGCATAGCAATATGAGCAAGCTTATTTAACAAATTTTTATTTTAGACTTGGCTTTAAAAAGAAAGTAAATCAGGTATTCAAGACAAACAAATGGTCGCCATTTCTCATAATTACTTTATTAAGTTGTTTACATTAGTTACCGTTTCCTTGGATATTTCCCATCTCTGAAGTAAAGACTTATAATAAAGTATTTTATTTATTTGAAAAAAATGCGATAAATATTTTGAAATTTCTTAAAACAGCAATAATTTTGGGGAAAATTATTTTCACAGAATTCGGGATATTTTTACAACAATTCTTATAAACAACTCTCAACTGTTTTGCCATTTAATACACATTTGTTTCAATAACATTGAATTTTAATTTGATTTTCACATTAAAAATGAATTATTTTTTTATTTATTTCAAATATTTGTCACTAATTTTGAATACAAAAAATATTTTCTGAAACAATTATTTCCATTAAATAATGAAATATAGGTTTTAATGTGTTTTGAGTTTTGAAATTAAATATTTGAATGTTTATCGAGAAATTAAATGCAATTTCAAATTATTTCAAAATAAGGCCAAAAAGCACTAAACCTGCAAAAATCGATTTTTCCGAATGAAATGCATCAACAAATTAAAGGAATTTATTTGACTCTTCTATCAAATACTTTATCGTTTACTCATTATATCCGACACTTTTGGAGAAAATGAAAATAATTTTAAATTAAATTTAATTAAGTCTCAAATCTTTGGTTTTTTTAAAAAGTCAATGAATAGTACAGAAGAAAATAAATAATTAAATTACTTAAACGACAGTCACTTTAAATTAAAGTAAGAACTCTATTAACTCAATGAACATGAACATGGCCAATTTAGTCGAATTTTTTAGTTCAATTAAATTGTATCTCTAAAAACTTGACGTAAATTCAGTTGACTTGAATAAATTGATAAGAAAACACCAAGATGGAATAAACATATATAACTAGTTTCATTAGAGAAGAAAATAACAAGAGAGATTTTCTTGTTAGACTAGAAAATATAGTATGATCAAGATATCTTATACTGAGCTAATTTGAACCACCTTGTGCATCTTTGTGAAGGGCTGTCTTAAGAAAATTAGATTTTTTTCTCATTTTATTGAAGTCTTCTTTTATTTATAGAATGTCTTTATTTCTATTTGGAAACAATAGAAGTAAAGATCAGATAAACGCAAATGAAAACTAAAAGTGAAAATTAATTAAAGATTTGAGTTAAAAGATTTAACTGAGAGTAAAGTCAGAATAAATGAGACACACTTTTGTAACAATCATTGAAACCCTGAATACAAGTGAAGCGAAATATTGTTTCGGAAAATGTTTTTATTTATTTTTTTGGGAACTAATTCTCTATAACTGTTATTCAGTCAAAGATTGGCGTTAATTAAACACTGGATTCTTGTCCTTAGAGTCAATGTATAAAAAGAAGATTCATTTATCTTTGATCGGTGCATAAGACATCTCTTTGGACAGAATAAGTTAGGAATAGCATGAAATTAATGGACAATTTGATTGAGATGTGATCGGAATTCCATAGTTTGTTATCAATACAAATGTTGTTTGTCCTCCAATTGATCATCGCTTTCACTTCTAATGTATTACATGAACTGAAATCAACAAATCTTTAAATTCGAGTCCAATAACTCTATGTTTTTATGTTTTAGTCAATAATTTATTGATAAGTTTTCTTCCAAACAAAGAGATAACCAAATTGTTTGAGAATTGCAATCAATACAAAGAACACTCCTTTAGTGAACATTGAAATCATAGTCTATTTGATCGAGTTTTGAGTCAACTGACAAAAACAGTTTCTGATGCAATCAATCTCTGTCTCTGATGTCGAGTCTTCACCAAAACAACTGAAATATTTCCAAATATTAAGTCCATATCAAAGACAAACTTTAGGCAAAGGAATAGAAATTTATCATAAAATAGAATGAATGTGTGTTTAACAGACAAATATTCTTGGTCAATATTTTTAAATAAAAGTGAAAAAGTAATTTAATATAAGCTAATCTGTATAAAGGTTCGAGTTCAATTAGAGCAAGAGTAAGATGAAATAATAATTTATATTTAATATTTTTTGATGTTTTTCAAAGAAATATAAGTTTGAAAACATTAAAAAAATAACTTGGAGTAAATGAACTAGATCCAATTGACTTGAGAGTGAAATTTGTTATTAATCGCTTAAAATGTATTAAAATTATTCGTTTGAATCTTAATTCCATTAAATTGTATTAAAAAAGTAAGAAAACGATAGAATTAATGGCCATTAAGTCTACCATTAAATTGATTTATATTCAGCGCATATAAAATGCATCGTTTATTGCAAGAATAATCTTGGTTTGTGACCAAATGTTTATTACATTCAAATACAATTCTAAATAATATCTAATCGACAGAATCAACACTTTGAACGAAAAACACCTAATTTTGTCATAAAAGACATATTCAGAACGAATCCATTATTCATGATTACAATATTTGCTGGATATTATTTTAGGAATATTTTTAGGATATTATTCAGAAATCCCTAAATGATACCCATCAACTTTTATTGATTGCAAGTAATAAATATAGAATTGAAATTCTCTTTTATGTAATTTCGCAATAAATTGATCTAGAGTGAAAAAATATATAATCATATGACTGAAGCGCTAATCCTTAGTATTAGTGTCAATGAAGACTAATGATTAATCTATCACACTTTACGCCAAATATCTCAGCACCGAACAGATTATCAATAATTAATCTTGGAATCAACACACAATTACAAATTTTTTGTTAGTTTTTCTTCTTTTTTTGAGCTAATTTTGGTTCAATTTGTGAGCACTTCATTCAGTTAATGAGTTATTCGAATGTTTAATATATGACTCAATTTTTTGTGATAAAATCAGTGGCTTTTAGTCGAAGCTAATGAATATTTTAATGAATTTTGAAAAACTTTTCAAACTATTAATGTTTTGAATAATTATTTTAATTAAAAAAAGATCTGACCTGTACTCTGGCCGCATCGTTACTCGACGATGACTTTTTATATTCTGAGTTGGAGTAACTGTTTTCTCCATTTCTGGATTTGTTTCCCGATTTCTGCGACATTTCGTTATTAAAGAGAATTCTAGCGATGAGTCCGTAGAGAACACACGACAACAGAAGTGGGAATACGTAAAAGAGAATCATATCCGCGAAATAATAGCCCTTATAGTATTTGCGGGACAGTGCGAATATACACGTCTCAATATCTGTCTGTCCCTTATAGTATATCGGTTTGGTTTTGGTGAGAAACAACCAAGGGCTACAATATATGAATGCGAATATCCAAACGCCCATGATGATCCGTTTGGCCCTATGGACTGTACAAATCTTCTGAGCCCTCATTGGGTGACAAATGGCAATATAGCGCTCGACTGTGAACGCCGTTATTGATAGGGAAGAGGCGTTTATCCCAAAATATTGGAAAAATATGAAAAGAGCGCAACCAATTCGACCCCAAATCCATTTGTCCCCCAAAACATAATACGCTATAATCTCGTTGGGAACGGATGCCATCAAAACCATGAGATCGGCCACCGATAGACTCACTAAATAACAATTAGTTGGAGTTCTCATTCCACGTGACTTGAATACCACAATTACAACCATTATATTTCCCAATACTCCTGCAAATTATCGATTCATTAATGTTTGATATAAATCAAAATATTATTAATAAATAAGTCATTAATTAATTGCGAGGTTTTGATAGCCTTTCAATTAATAGTTTATATAATTGTTTTTATTTGATTATTGTTCGAAATCGTCACTAATTAAGACTTGCAATCGGATAAAAGTAACTAAAAAAGGTACCTTCTAACTTATATTCTTAAATAACATGATCTAGTTTATTAAAAGATGACCCCCTTATTAATCATATATATGATGAATATTTCACCTTGCCTATACGCTATATCATGATAAAATCTCTATTATATTGAAATATGCTGATCAAAGGCTATCAATAATTTGTTTGAAAGGGTTACAAATTAATCAAATAAACTTAAATAGGTTCTAAATTTTTCAGCATTTTATCTGGGTATACTTTTTATTAGCTTGTATTTTCAAGCGCTAGTTTTAAAAAGTCTTATCCCTAATCATATATATTGCAATACATGAATGGTTGAGTCAAGTATTGAAACCAAAGTCAGTATCGATTTAAAAGTGGCGCCGAATATCAGGTTTGCATTCAATTATTCAATGAAATGGTTAGTAAAGAGCAAACATTTTAAATGTCTTACATTTAATGATAAAATCATTGAGTTTTCGGATAATTTAAATTTTTTGGGGAATATTTATGACTTCTTAGACATTACAAACATTACATAATAGTCAGAACGAGCCAAAGGCTTATACCAGTTCTATAACATTGTCTACACCACCACTACTACTGATTTCTATTTGACTTTAAGTTAAATACAACGTTTGATCGTTTGGTAAAAGTTTTCATTTTATTTAAACCTTTGAATTTATAGGAAAGAACTGAAATTGTAATGTGCCTAGAGCATCAAAACAAAAGACAAATAGTGCTCAAAAACATTCCAGAAGTTTGATATCGTGAACTCAATTTTTTATTCATTATTATTATTATTATTATTTTGGATAAAATTTTATAGTAATTTTTAAAGGAGTAAAGAAAGAAATTTATACTAATGTTAGTATAATATTGGCTTTAAGTAACATTATTTTTGATGTGATATAAACTTAAAAAAGTGAACTGCAATTTATATTATGGTTCTCTTATGTAATTCTGTTCACTACTCTCTGCGTATAAATTTTATGATCACTGAATATATCCGACAAATACCATACATAAGGGCTAATACTTAACTTTTACTTTATTTATATATATATTTGTAATATAATGGAGAGCGACAGTGAAGTCTATTATTGTCATATTAGGTGACCTTTTGAGGCATTGGGCCATTAGACAACTCCCAAAATATCATATGAACTTGGAATAAGTCCGGTTTAAATGGCAAAAGAAAAGTCAAGTGCGTCACTCATTTCGTATTCACTCCTCTAATATGTATTCTTTGAGTTATGTTTTGAAAGTCCTTTTGTCGACATAAGTGTCGAATGAGTAGTGATGGACATCACATACATGACAACCAGTTAGTGCTGGTTATAAAACTTCAATCAAACAGTTTATGATTAGCTCTGACCAGTGAAAGACTGGCTCTCTATTCAACTGATAAATTATAGCCCAAACAAATAGAGTAAGTGAGCTCTTACTCACGTCTCAGTCTTATTAGTGTAGAAGAAAACGGTTTAGTTATCGAAACACAAACACCACAAACACTAATCATCACTTGGAGTGAAGTTTTGTCGAAATACCAACAAAACTAACTAAACATGCAAACAATGCAAATGCTATTTAACTGAGCTCTTGGTCAGTCTCAATATCTTAGTCACAAATCTATTTCAGACTCGAAAATAACAACGCATTAGTTTTGGGCAAAATTGTTAATAATCGATATGCGAGAGCAGGACATCCGTTTCCTTTCAATTTAGTCGTCAATTGGACTGATTTTTGAGTGTATACTTGGAATCCGTTTCCAAACTTTCAGTGAATGACTTTTATTATGAGTTAAACCAAACTTTTGCTTTCATCAGATTTTACTTTCCATTTGTTTTACAGCGAATGTGAATAAAAGTGAAATAACAGTGAATACACGGATTACTTTTTAGTGATGACAACTTAAATTGTGATAAAACACTCCTCCAAATGAGACACATGAAACTCATGAAAAGAATACTATTATCCGTATTATTTGTTTTCCTAATGTCGTTATTCACGTCAACATTTGTCTCCGCTCTTCAAGAATCTGATGACAATTCAGATGAGTCGACAACTGTATTGTCGAGGCGTAAGTAAATGTAACCATAACTTGTTATTACCCGAGGCTTCATTCATAAAGTATGGATAATAAGTACAAATAATTATTATAAATCAAATCTTTTAAAAGAAAAAAACAGTGAAAATCTCTTAAACATTATCATAGACTCTATGATAAACTCTATCAGTGATAAGTCATTATTTTCAAAGGAAAGTATAACTAAAAAGACTTTATTTTAAACAAATTCTCTTCTAATATGCTTTCGTTTCATTAAAAATGAGTCCTGTCTTCAAATGACTTCAAACTACTTATTAGAGAGACTTCATTTTAAAACTAATCTTTAATATTCTGTGATTTTTTATGAAACTCGAATCCATTAAATATTAAAACCCTTTGCAAGTCATGAGCAGACCTTTTGAATGTGACATAACTCTGTTAAGCGTATTATCACTTATTATACGATTATTTACTGTCGGTATTATTATTTCATAGAATTAGTTTATTTCTTAATGTATTTACTGTTTAGAAAGACGTGGCCGATGTCCTAACATTAGGGGACAGTTATCTAATGGATGGGTTCGAACCAGGAATAGGAACAGAATCGCCAAATTCGTGTGCAATAATGGCTATGAATTAGTTGGCAGTCGAATCATTACATGTCTTCAGGGCAAATGGAATAACCCAATCCCAGTTTGTGCTAGTACGTCTTTTTATTAATTGCTAACAATATTATGTTATATATTTTGTTGACTTTCTTATTGTCTTTCTTACTGTCGAAGTGACAGATCTTATGTCAATTCAGACAATACTTTAATTCCAGAGTTAAACAAAAGTTCTAATTCTAGAAAGAAATGATTAAACTGTAGTCTCGACCATAAAATTTATTTCTTTAGATTTTGTTTGTGCTAATAGAGATAATTGAGATAATTGAACATGGTCAATATAAAACCAAAAATCTGGTCAATACTTCTAAATTATTCGAAAAATAATAGAAATGATTTAATTATAAAATTAATTTCAATTGTTATCAGATTATGACCAAGTTTAAATCGAGTCAAGTGAGTTATATTTGATTATCTGCTCGACTGAATCTCAATGCAATCTCGATGCAATCTTGGCCATTTATCTCTTGTGAAGTAAATTAGATTTATTCAGTTTATTCGGATAAATTCAAATTGGATTCGGCTTTAGTTTATCCATTGAATGGGATTTAATAGAATTAGTCTTTTATTTTCAAAATAAGAATTTAAGTATTGATTTATGAAATTTAATTAAAGTCAAATTAAATCTTATTTTTTCACGAATTAATTAAAATTGCAAAAAAGGATATATTTTAAGAGTTTTTTTGAATCAAATTTAAGGAAAAATTAGATTTTATTCGCAATACTCTGTAGTCATAAATAATCATAAATACGTTTTAAATTATTAGTCTTTCCTTTAATTTAATTAATATTTGATTCAATTTTATTAACTTCGTTTGAGTGCATTAGTTTTAAACTGAATATACTCTCAAATATTTGAACTGCAATTCTTTAAATTAATATTCAATTTGTTGTTTACATTAAAATTTTAAATCTGAGGCTTTGCTTTGAGTTAAACCTACCGTTGGATATGTTTTTATCCATTTTTTTATTTTTGTATTGTCGCTGACTTTCATATAATAAAAATATTCAATTTTAACTCTAATTTATTCAATCCATACATTTCTCAATCTTATACTAAAAGTGTTCTTTAATTTCACCCATTTTTTCATTTATAAGGTCTCAGAATTTAGTATTTTTTCTCCATTTAAGTTATTAACACTGGTTTCAGATTTCCACTTATCATAATGTTTTGTCAGATCAGATGACTTACCATTTTTAACGACACAATATTCTCAATTTCGGAAAAAAATTAAGAAATGAAAATATGATCTCAATTTTGTTTATATCTTATATTTTGTTTAACACAAATTCAAATAATTATTTGTATTAAAACTAAATCAGTTTATTTTAAAGAATTATTTTAGTGTCATTTAAATTCTGCATAATATATATTTTATAAAATACCTAGAATACCTAAAATATATGAAATCGAGATTTAATTGAGATATAGAAAAATAAGTTAGAATTGTGATGTAATGTTATAAATTATAGCATTATTATAGCACTTATTATAGCCTATAATAAGTTAAAAATATATATTAATACAAAATATAATTTTCAAATTTTCGTCCAAAATTTGTAATACATTTATATAATGACGTGAATTTACAGAACTCTTTAAGTAATTGATTTTATATTTGAAAGTCGTCACAAAAATCTCATGTTTTGAATTCAATATGAATTTTGATATGAAATCAGGAATAAAAAGATTCGTTTCTAAAAAGAGAGGAAAGACATCAGTGTTTCCAAATTTTTCGAATAATCGCTTTATTAAAAAAAAACCAATGAAAGGCTTTTCTCTATTTTGGATTAAATTAGAATTCTTTAAAAATGGTGTCAAATAATACTTGAAATCTTCTTATATCGCAATTTTATTAAGTAATTTCAAGTTTTAATTCTGACAAACATTTCTTTGAAACATTGTGTTCAGTAGTTTTAAACCGAGATTTAAAATTGCAATTTTAAGCAAGAATATTTATTGCAAAATTTGTTAAATTTAATTATGAGCTTTTTGTAAATAAAATGGCGATACTTTTACTTTAAAATATATGAAATAAAAGTCTTTTCATTGAATCTGAAATTTAATAATTAATTCTTTGGAAAATTCTTATAAAAGTCTGTTGAGATGACGGGTTTGAGCTGAGACTGAAGTCAATTTAATTTATTATACATTTCTTTAAAAGTAAAGTTAAAATTTAATTAAACCTTAAGATTGATGTAAAAAAAACTGATTTAAAATCCATTTTAAATTTAAATTATTTTAATTATAAATTTGATGTTAACTTAAGAGCGGGGATGTAACCAATTAGTGAAGGAGTCGACTTATTCTGTGCAAGAATTACTGAGAGGAACAGTGATGGAGGTTCGGTGTCAAACAGGATTCACCTTTTCTGGTCCGTTCCTGAGTTATAGAGTGTATTGCAATGGTTCCAATTGGTTGACATTGGGTTCTGTTGAGGACCTGTCGAACACCGATCAATATCTGTGCAAAAGTTAGTTTAGAAAACATTATTAAATCATAATTCAATTGTCGTCTCTTTTCTATGATTTTTCTCTATTTTTTTGATTTGCTTTCAATATTGTGTACAAAACTCTCCCAAAGAATTGCTAACAAATTATTTTCTTTGACTCTTTCCGTCCGATACTTCAGGCACTGAATCTCATTTCAAGACAAGTGAAGAGATATCGACTATTAGTCCATTGAATAGCGCCGTTACAGCAAAAAGTGAAACGACAACAAAGTTTAACTCAAAAATGCCAGAAATGACTGCAATGTTTGTGAGTTCTGTGATTAATATCAATGCGACGTCGACTGAAAGCACATCTCTTTTTGCTGACAATAGCAAAACACCAATAACTGAACCCTTAGATAAGAGCTATACCTCTACTAATACTACAAATATAATACAAGAAGTGTCAACACTGACCACTACTGTTCGCTTCAATAGACTTCAAACTCCAATGTCTTTGAATGAAACGACTCCTAACATGGATTTCACGACTCTTCCAAAACAGAATTCTTTTAATTATAACAATTATTCAATAAATTCAGAGAAACCTTTTCTTAATGACTCGAATGACTCGAAACAGAATTTAAATGCAAGTCTTACGACACCCTTAACGACACCCTTAACAATACCCCTCTCGACACTAACGATACAACAGTCCTCAACATTTTCACCGACAGTAATATCAGTTAAGAATTCAACGAACCCTTCAAACCATTCAAACCTTTCAAACTCTCCAAACATAACATCAGAAGTAGTATTGAAATCGACTTTTTTAAAACAAATATCGATTTCTACGTCATTAGTGACTCCATTGTCTTCAGAGACAAGCGATCAAACATTGATGACATCAACAATTAAGACAAAGAAACCGACGGCGAACACAACTCAAGTAAAAGTTACACAAAAGAAAGAAATGCAAACCTCCGAAGCAATAACTTCTAGCACTTCAACAGATAGAGTGGTTGAGAACTCATCAAAAGTTACAGAAATTAAAACAAATGAAACGTTTCTCTCGTCGACTACTCTCTCGACAAATACTTTATTTAGAAAGAGTTCAACCGTTCAAAAGGTTTCAATGATTTCAACGAATGTATGGAAAACTACCCCCTCTTCTACTTTGAATAAAATGTCTGAAACCATTCCTTTAGAGAAAAGAGTAACGACTGCTCTGAAGCCAACTAAGAAAAGTTTTAACAAAATGACCATTTCTTCTAATGAAACACACAATTCAATCGCAACGACCCGACAATCGCTGTCTTCCTCTTCATTGAATTCAAAGAAATATTCTTTGTTTGTAGAAAACACAACAATTACTCCAATGAGAAGACGCCGACAATTCACTACTAAAACACGAGTTGTCATCACTTCTATTACTTCAAAATCAAAAGAAGACAATAAAAGAAGTCTAACCACTACTTTAATAGCTGTTATATCGATGACAATATTAGTGACAATACTTCTTAGTCTCTATTTAATTAAAAAACGAAAAAATAGTCAACAAAATAGACTTTCAGACGACTCTGAAATGCGTTATTTGTCTTCAAATGAAGTCTTTTAGAAAAAGTTACAAAAATATAAACTATAATATAAATTGAGTTTTAGACTCTCTTTTGTCAAACTATAAATAAATATAATATAATATAAAATAGTTATCGATTTTAAATCTTTGCCATCACTTTGTCTTTACTTTATCTCCACTTTATGGCCATATTTTATATATACCTTTAATTCAATAGTTTTTCTACTAAAGTATCTAAAAAATGTATCATTTTTTCTATTTTGTAAATTAAATTGATCATGCTGAAACAAATATTAATTATGCAAAACCTTTAATATAAATTTGAATACCTTGGTTATTTTGTTATTATATTAATAAATTGTTGTAGTAATCAAACACTAAATAAAGCAATAAATGATTGTTTACTATCTTTCAACAAATGTCTGACTCAAACAATAGTTGTAGTCAATGTAATTTTATTCTAATCTTAAGCTAATGAAATATACCATGATGCATGATTTTGTTTATGATTTTAAAAAAATAAACTAGTAAAAATAATTTAAAACATTAAAATTCATTTTCAACTTAAATAGAAATACAAATTAAATACAAAAGTAAATTATTATTCAGAATAAAATCATATTCACGGAACTAGGTCCATTATATGACTTATTCTAAAAATATTTCTTTATTAACCATGGTTACTCGTATATTCTTAAAAATAAAATAATAATGTTCTTGGATAAGTCAAAATTAGATTTATTTTCTATTTTAGTTATATTTTTCGGTTTCGAATTGGATTCTTAGAAAAGAAACTTTCTTTATAAAAGGAGAACTAGGACAAATTATAATTTAGAGAAATGTTTCTCAACAAAATATTTGAAAATAAAAAACTTATCTTTAAATACAATATTGATGAAAATGTTGAGGCGTTCGAAAATTATCTAGAACACTTCCCGGCCTTATATATTTATAATTCTTTGAATAGAAAAATAAATAAAAGAAATTTTCCTTAAATTTGATTCTTTTATTCTCATTTGTAGTTCTCATTCTCTCAAATCCTTAAAATCAGAGAATTTTGAGACAAAGGAATACTTTAAAGAGCACTCAATTTCCTTTCAATTAAAGAATTGAAGCTCTTTTGCAAAACAAATAATTCACTAAACATTGTATTCCGACAAATAGTATTCCCATATATTTAAGACATTAAATGCCACTGTATTTCAAAATTGCATAATTGAAGGACTGTTGTCTTCACAAATTTAAAGTAATGACTCAAATATTTATCTCTCATTTGACTAAAAGACAAATACTATAGTATTGATAAACTTAACTCCACTAACTTCTGATCTTTCCTTAACTGATTACAACTGAAAATAATGTGAATAATTTGTACCCATTTTTGAAGAAAATTTAGAATTTGAATTCGAAATATAGTAAAACCCCTTTTGTTGCTACGAATAAATTAATATTAAATTAAATACTAAATATAGAAGAAAAAAGTATTTAAAATAATCATTATATTAAGTCATTTAATCATTAAATTAAATTTAAGTTCTTTAGTATTACTATTGATATCTATTTATTTTATTAAAACCTATTTAAACAAATAAAAAATTATATAAAATTATATTTTATTTAATTAATTTCTGAATTTATAAATATGTTTTTCTCATAATTACTGTTAAGTTTATTTATTAAAATTGAATAAAATTATATAAATTTAATATATAAGTTTAATATATTTATAGTTTAAATTCATGGAATTCTATAAAAGCATGAATAGAAAAGTATATTATCTAGATTCTAGAATAAAATTTTATTCTTATTAATATAGCTTATTCAAAAATTATATTGCCAAGATAAATAGACTTTTCCTTACTATTGCTGTATTATTTGCTTATCCTTTTTTTTAAAAATAAGTTCTTTTTATTTGTTATGAAAAAAATGAGATGAGATGTCATATCTTATTAGTCTTAGACTAATAGTCTATCGTCGGATGTAAACTTAGACTAAATCTTAAATGAAACCAAAGGTTCACATTTTTATTAGTATTTTAAGATTTGTTTCAAAAATTCAATAATTAAGATTGAAACTAACAACTTCAATTGTCCAATATATGGTTAATCAAAGTTTAAAACAAGGATATACTCTCAAAGAATTGTTGACAATAATAATTAAAAGAAAAGTTTTAAACCAACAATATTCAAATTAAATTTATAGTCAACCAAAAGTTAAACCAAACCTATAATATTGAATATTAAAGTTGTTTTTAGTCATCACTTTTTTAATTTTTTAGCATTTAATTACTGCATATATTTTTAACAAAATGACAAAAGTTTGAATAAATTATGAATTTGTGGCAAATTTTAAATAAATTATCGAAATATTTGTACTCGATATTTATTAAACGATTTGACCAACATTTGTCTCCGACCAAACAGTTGATCACATTATTGGTCACTATTATTGCAACACAATATAAGTTATGTTTTCAATTTGCTCTCTCTCTCTCTCTCTCTCTCTCTCTCTCTCGCATTTAATCCGATATTTTCGGTATTAATGCATATAAAAAGAAATATCAAAAAACAAACGTTTGTTTAGACAACAAAATCAAATTATGACCCGAAGTAAGCCTTTGTTAGAAAACTATTACTCAAATAAGCCTCCAGTTATTTACAAGAAGTTATTGTTTCGAACAAACCGTTTAATTCAGTTTATAGTTTATCTGTTCATTACATCAATAGATGTGTTGACAAAAGAAATTGATTTCGAAATTGAAAATTACTTTTCTATTCTCTTTTGTTTAATGAATTGAAGACTAAATAAATATAAACTAATAAATTGACGAAACGTTCCTATAATTTGATGTTTATTTTTCAGTTTACATCCAATTGTTTTTAAACAAATTTAGAGAATTCTCAACAAAAAATTCTCAACAATTTGTGTTACCCACAACTCATCCATACTATAGAGTACCGACTCTTTCCCTTTCTTTCAAAAGCGGATCATTTTTATTAAATGAAAATCTGAACCAATTTCTCACTTAATTTGATCCGTTTCAGAGATAAACACTTAAAGTGGACATTCATTTAACAACTATTGAGTAAAATTCAAATTTATTTGAAAGAATGAATTCTCGTTAAAAATATAGTAAAAAATCAAATGACTTGAAGTGAAGTATAAAATGTGTTAAATAATGAAAATGAAAATAATTTACAATTTGTTTTAATATAATTCAATTAGAATGCAAGTTATGGTAAGTTTTTATTTAAAAAAATGCGAATAATTTAATTGTTGGCCACCGTTTCTTCAGATGTGTTTCCGTTGTCGACCACATTATTTCCATTCGAACAGATTTTCTTCGGTGTTGTTTCTGGTCCTGAATTTTGACGCTTTAAAACAGATAAAAATTAATAGTTTTTGCGGATAAATAAACGCATCTCTAATGATATGCACTCAAACTATAAATTTTGATCATAAGATTCATTAAATTTAGAAGAAGTGACAGTAATTCCCTTTTTTAGTTATATGTGACCACATTTACACGTTTTTGCCGACAAATGAAAAAAAGGGTAAATTTAGTCAAAAATATTTATATAACTATTATTAATAGTCTATTAAAGGCCACAAATTCTGCTTTTATTACAACTTCTAACTAAATATGATGTAAACACATATAAACTATAAGCTTTGCTAGTTAAGTTTGGTTAAATTCCTATTTATCATAGTAAAGATCAAATCAAAATAACTCGATTTTGTAATTTATCACAACTTTATCTAATTTATTAAAATAATGAATATTATACTCAACGGAGAATTCAGTAAATATTAAACTTTTATTCATATTTCAAAGCAATAAATGAATTCTTTAAAAATTTTTGAAATTTTGAATCGAAAGCAAATATAATATAAAAGTTATATATAGTCATATATACTATATATTATATAGGATGACTTTCTCCCAACATTTTCCTCATTATATTTTTGCTTAAATACTTTCATTGTTAAACCAATTCATCATTTTCTGGAGAATCCGTTTTTTAAATTCCAAAATTTCTTAAATCCATTTATATATCTATTGATAATGGATTTGATAAGTGATGAACAACTTTTTACATTAAATCAGAGAATGCAATCATTTGGTCAATACCTCCTTTTTAGTCATTATTTATAGGGAATATTCCTCTAATTCTAACATTTTTAGAGATTTATGTCAAAAAAGAAAATTTGATGAAAACTTTTTTGGTATTCAATATTCAGGTTTAAATCTATTTATGGATTAAAAGAAAACTAAAGGTTTCACTAAACTATCATTTCATAGATAAAGATCTTTGTATTAAAATTAGTGTTAAGATAACAGAAGTGATTCAAATTACATAAAAGAGTTGCAAATCGAACAAAAGTATAGTTTAGATATAAAATTAGTAAAAAAATAATTATGAAAAATAAAATTAAAAATATAATCTACGCTAAAATGAATTAATTTGTAGCCTTCGATACAATTCAGAAAAATTTAAATATAATTAATAAAACATATTATATAAACTTTTTGTAACAATAATTAATGGAAAATGAGAGACACTAAAAGATAAACAAAATTCTGAGTAAAATATATATTCATTAAAAATAATTAAAATGTTTTAAAAGTAGGATTTGAGCCCTTTTTGTGTCATTACGTGGATTTTATATTCTGCTATAAAACCAAGTCTTCCAATAAATCTAAAAAATAGCTAAAAAGGCGTAAATTTAGCGAAAAAAGTAATGAATCAAAACTTGTGTATCACTTGAATATAAATTATATTAATTCTATATTCCTTTTATAATTCAGTCTTCAGTTGAATAAAGTAGCTTGCTCATGTCAAATCAGTTAATCAAATCGATGAGTTAATTCAACGCAAAAATTATATTTATTTGTTGTTAGGATTAAGAAATTGTTTTACTGTTAGTTAACCCAAACGATAGAAAACTGTATATTAATTTTAAAAAAATTATAATTAAATGGATTTAATTTAAATAATATTTTTGGCAAAACTTAATCTCTTTTAAAGAGAACAAATCAATTGGAACAATTGGAACAAGGCAATTTGAAAAAGGTACTAAAATTGTTAATTAAATAATACCTTTCTTTTAATGAGATGTGAAATATCAGTAATGGGTTTGTCTTTCAACTGTTGATTTTTGACAGCAATTGTGTCCTCTTCAGTGCGTTCTGTTTGTTCCCGTTGTAGCGCTTCCTTCACATTAAGTAACTGTTCTTTTGAGTCTTCGATCTTAGATTTCATGTCAGGCAAAACATTTTCCAATTGTCTGATTTCGCGCTCAACCGTTGCGATCGATTCAATGTCGTCGGCACTGATTGACTTTAACTTTTGTTTTTGGTTTTCAATTCGGGTCTCTATTACTTGAATAGCGCTCTGAAAGCAATTGTTTGCGTTTTCGTTATCATTATTAAAGGAAAAGGCAATTCCCAAGTGATAGTATCTGTCAATTATTTCAATAAAATTTATAACATTAACACAGAATTCAATTCTATTAATCCATACGTTTCGGCAATAAGTCTATCGTCTTCTGGAAGTAATTCTTTTCTATAATTGAGAGATTCGGTGAGGATTTCAATGGCGTTCTTATTGTTTTCCCACTCAATACTGATTTCTCCCAATTTTTGTAGAGCTTCGGCTAATTTTAATTTGTTGTCATTTCGATCGATATGTTTAAGGAAAACATTTTTAGCCAAAGAGAGCACTTCCCACGAAACCTCTATATTGGAGGCGTCGTCCTCTTGATTATCATCATTGCCTTCATTTGTGTTGTCATTTGTGTTGGACTCACATTTTGAAGTCGAAGGAAGACATTCAACATTTGTATCGACACTCGATTCAGGCTTTACTTCATTTTCGGTCTCCATTTTATTTTCACAATTATTTTTCTTCTTTTCTTCGTCTGAATCTTCGATATCTTCTTCGGTATCAGTTTTCTTGTCCTCAACTAATATATAATGATTTCAATGATTTAAATTTGAAATTCAATAAAAATAATTCAAACCCTTTTGTTCCGTATTTTCTGTCTCTTCCTGTGAGTCTTCCTGAGAGTCTTCTTCTTCGTCTTCTTCCTCCTCTTCTTCTTCTTCAGATATTTCTGCCACTAAACAATTGTTAAACAAATAATCAATAAAAGATATGAGGAAATTATCAAACATTTTGTGTGAACCACTCCATCAAAAATTCCGTCTTCGAGTCGCGCCAATTCCAAGAGAGCGGTTCCATAATAGAGATAGGGTTCACCACATTCTTCAGCTCCGATACCAAATCTCTTGTCGAAGAGCTGACAACACTCTTGAAGACTCTGAACTGCAGAAGAATAGTCTTCGACGAGAAGATGTCTTTTCCCCTGATTTAAGTGATTTAGGGCTTCGATGGCGATATCCATATCATTATCTTTAAGTCTTTTAAATCATAATTAAATTCCTCACAAATAATGATTGAAATGAAGACAAAATCAAATAAAAATTACTTAATATTTGTCTCCGGATTAATATCGACATTCACTTCAACGCTAGTCTTGGATTCTTCGGTCTTCACCTCATTATTGATGTCATTTGTGTCAATCTTTTCCATCTTTTAGTTCAAAGAATTTTACACAAATTAATTAACAAAATGTATGACAAATATATTTAAATTAAGAGAATTTAAATTAAATAAAATGTTATTTGAGTGGAGCCGACAAATGAGTGACGAATCGCTGCAAACAATAAAATCTGTTTTCTCTGCACTGAAAGCACTGAAAATAAGCCAATCGTTGTTTCAATCGCTTTATTTACAAAAAGCGCCAAATTTTACCTCAACTTTAACTCAATATTTAACACTTCTGACAGTTTCTTAGCATTAATACTACTGTTGACTCTTTCTCTCACTCTCTCTCTAATTGGACAAAGTTTGCAATAATTGTGTGATTTAAAGTTTGGCCCAATTAGTTCTATAGTAGGTTTGAAACAATTTAAAGGTCTATTCATTGTCCACTCATTGTTCACAAATATTTAATAGTATTTAACCTAAACTCTACTCAATTCAATACAAATCAATTTAATTTATATTCCTCTCAATTATTAAAGATTTTCATAAATTAATATCAAAATAATTACATTTGAGTTCATCTAAATTATTACTTCTTATTATTACTTCTTATAATTTATTTTTAAAATGAAATCATTTTTTTTAACATTTATTATAAAAAGTGATAACTTATGGGTTAAATCATTTAACTTAAATGATAGAAATTTTCTATTAGAAAACCTTAAAAAATAAAATTTTAAATAAAAAATATAATGAATTACAATAATTATTACACATTTGTTAGATTTGAACTTATTGTAGATTATGAAAGTTGCATGTTAATATTAGTAAATAGTAAATATTGTTAATCAAGTAATCATAACTTAAGTTAACTTAAATAATTTCATTCATAAATAATAAATTATTATTAATTATAATTAGAATAAATATTAAAATTATTTTCTATTTAAAGAACTCTTTAATTTAGTAAACAATTAGTGTTTATATACCCCTTTGACTAATTGGTTGAGCCAATCACCACTTCCATTACCACTTCCATCACCTCTTCCACTACCGCTTTCATCGCACAAATCCATTAAATTAACAAATTATTATTAATAATCAAATTTATTAAAATAAAAATTATAAAACATTAAATAAAAAGTTAAGACTTAAGCTTTGATTTTAAAAACTAAAAACAAACGTTATTTTCATTTTATTTATTTATTTATTGAAAAGGATTTCAAATTGAAATTCAATTCTTTTATTGCTTACAGTTTTGCAAATAATTGTTAAATATTGGCTCCAAAAGTGAGTTTCGAGTTTTGACAAGTTTTTCATTCAATATATTATACATCAGTTATTTTAGTAATAAAATATCTTTTCTCAGATTTAGATTCAAATTATACCAAGATCATTATTTGTATCAATTCTCAAAATGAATAAATTGGCGAATAGTTATTGGACTTAAACTCAAAAAGAGTCGCAAATATATTATGAATTAAATACAATAAATTTAAATTAGAATTAGTATTAATTAAATTTTATTATTAGAATAAAAATTATTATTAAAAGAAACAAAAACTAATTAAAAAAATTTATTTAAAATTAAATTTAAAATATATTACAAAACAAATTTTATCACAAAATGAGTCACTTATGACTAGTTTTAACAACTAATGAAACAATTAATTACAATATCTACCACTTTATCGCATGTTTGTGCTCTTCATTTATGCTGAGTCTATGGAAGCAAATATTATATTAAACATAAATTTTTATATTTCAATAACAAACCGTTTAAGCGTTTCATAACCTAAAAAAGAAATAATTTAATTAAAAAATGAATTCAATTGTATTCTCAAAACTTAAACGTATTTTCAAACTAATCTCCAATTTTGAGATATTATTCAAAAATGAGATTCGAGTGAAAGAAACTTAAGTTTGAAAATATTAACATAAATATTGAGTTCAGACCTGCGACCAGAAATGCAGAAGAAATACAACTCTGTGTGATCCGAGCGGACAACCCTTTTATTAACAAATTGAAACGCTCTTCACTCCATAGCGTTCGAACGGCCAAAATAAAAGAATCCATTCTTCGGACCTGAATGTTTGCCCGCAACACATCTAAAGGATTGGTCACAACTAAAACAAAATATAATTTAGTGTTTTTTAATATTTTAACTAAAATTAAGAGACCGGCCACTGTCATTCCGGAGAGGGAACCGGACACACATTGGATGAGCATATGGGACGTGTTTTCCGGACATATTGTTAAAAAATAACCTAAATTTAAATACAATGTAATTACAATAAGTAATACTTTATATCATATAAAAAGATAATAACTCTAAATATTTCATAAAAACATAATAAAGAGCTCTTTATTACCTTGGTTATGATTTAGATTCGGAACTTTTAAAATTGGCGCTTTAAAACATGAACAATAATTGATAGTCATTTGTCAGGATCATTTTATAATAGAGTTTGATCATGATACAACGTATACTAAAGGGGAAACATTTGATTTATGACTAATAATTAAAGGGTTTATTTTTCAATGAACTTGGTAATATTATTTAGGAATGAGAAAAAGGGCCTGAGATTCCGAATGGAAGTTATGATCTAGGACTATTTTCTCCTAATGTAACTTTTTAATGGTATACATTAAAAAAAACGTTTTGTTTTATTAACTCTAAAAGAGTTAATAATTTTATATTAATTTAAAAAATATTTATTAATACAAATATTAATATTTTTCAGTAAAACGATATATACATGTATTTAAACACTTTTATTAATTTTTTTAAAACAAAAGTGCCATTAATATAAGTATCATAAGTATCAAGGATAATTTCTTTTATTATGTCTTATCTTTAAATTTTTGAAATAAAATATTTGAGAAAAAGTATTAATTCATTATTGAATAAGTGATTAACTGACCGGAAAATATGGGGTAAAACATCCACCAAAGGGCCCCACTCGGCACATATGTGGCTACTGATGAGAAATATCCTCGGTAATATGCCTTCATTTAAATCATATAAATATTAAAATTAATATTCTTTACTTCTAATTATAATTATAAGAATTACTGGAAATCCTCCGTCTATTCTATAGAGTTCTTTAATAACAGCGGAAGTCATTCCAAGTTTGTGTCGATTGTTTTCAATTTGTAATTTCGATATATTTTCGTTATTCGACTTATTCTTAGAAGAGGTGCCCAAAACCATCAAATGTTGAGATATTACATCGAAAGGACCTAAAAATAATTGTTTTAACAGAAAATCGATACCAAATGTAAGCGAATAGACTTACAAATAATAGTCTGACTGACTAAAGAACCGCACCCTTTATCCAAACCAACAAATCAATCATTAGTTAAACTATTATCAAGTATTAAGTAATCAAATAAAGACATACCGCCAGCAATCAAACCTTTAATTCTACTGTCGTGTATATTATTCTTTGATAGAATGTCTCTCACCTTTTCATAGGTAAGAATATAACCAATTCCTGGATATAAATTCCAAATGTTTTATATTTTAAATTAATTATCAAAACAAATCAGTGCTAACCCGACACAACTTGAACTGAATTAATCCAAAAACCTTTTAAAACAAATTAAAGTTTTAAAAAATCTAATAATGAATATATGGTTAAATAAAAACCTTTATAGAGACCGGAATATCCTTCGCTTTTAATTATATTTTTGAAGGCATCAAAAGTCCCTAAAATTCATTAATTTTGGTTTATTTCATATTCGGATAGAAATAGATTTGAATACCGCTATAAATAAGTCCATGTCTTTGAACCTATATTTTAGACACAAATCAATTAAAAACAAACAAATGTCAGACCTGTCCTCACCTGAAGACGAGTTTTAATAACTGTTAGCGGATATAAGACAACTCTGAGGGCAAAGGAATTGATTGCAGACAATGAGAAGAATCTGTTCTTATCCATCATTTCCCACTCTATGGTTAACATACGAACTCTGTTCGACTCTATTCCGTCCATATTATATGTCATTACAATTATTATATTAATTAAAACAAATCAAATAATAACAAAACAATTGATAAATAAATATAAAATTAATAAATATATTGAAAACAAATATAATCTTAAATTATATTTAATATATTGTTTTGTATTCAAGTTTTTTGTAAATTTTATTTCTTCCAAATATTTCATTTCATAAAAATTGTTTAAATGAAATCATTTTCAATAAATATTAAATAAACTAAAATAAGAATTTACTTAAATTTACTTAAATTGTTATCAAATTAAATGGTTTTATATTTTTATCATACGATCATTCAGTGAAGAGTCAGTTCAGTCACGTTGTGTTTATATGATATTCACAACAAATGTTACAATAAATCTGTTTTAAGTCTCCCTTTCATTTATTTCTATGCAATTTATTAAATTAATTATAGTATTTGTGGAAAGTCTTAACAATTGCTGATGCAATAATATAGATTACCATGATCATCTTATTTTTAATTATGAAAAACAATCTAAATGAGCAAGCTAAAATTATAAATCATATAAAAGAAAGTTTGATTTCAATTGTAAAACTTTACAATAGGGGCAAATAATAAACAACAAAATTAGATGACTTTTCTAAAATTCATAAACTTTTTAAATATCATTAAATTAATTTAATTAATTAAATACAGACAGTATCTCAGAAATAACATCAAGCTAGATTTAAAATTTTTTATTAAAGATAATTATGAGCATGCTCGTTTAATGGTAAATTTATTTTTTCCTATATTTCAAAATATATTAAATGGAATTAAAATCATTAAAAGTTTTCATTATATTTATTGAATAACAAAACCCAAACATTTTGTCGATTAAATTGAATGAAAACTCAAAGAACCGTTTAATGACTTGTAGTACAACTTTTCGATAAAAGCAGTGAACAACAACTGGATGTGTGAGTGCTCTGCAGTCGTACATCACTACAGTTAAGAGCAATTCAGTAAAAATATAGTTTGAAACTCAAATTTCTCGAGAATTTAATGTTTTCAATAAGAAATCAAAATGAAATAAAGTTCAACTAATTTAACCAAGATGATTATATCCCAATTTACTATCAATTGGTTTAGTTTTGGAGTTTTGTCTTTCTTTTCTGTAATATCTGTGGACAAAGTGAGCGGACAAACAGAAAATAATGAGACGGGAATTTTCTCAGGTTTGCAATATTTCATCTCTTTTTCACATTTCTATAAATGATTTAATCTTTTTTATCAAACATTCGATCTTTAATTCAAATATTTTTTTAACGTTAAGAAACTTAAAGATTTGATGAAAAGAAAGTAAATACTAAAAGAAATTCTTATTTAATTCTAAAGTGAGAGTCAATGAACTTTTAATAGAGTTTGCAAACCTTGACATTCAACTCAACTTATTTACAAACTTTTGACAATCAATTCATTTGTTAAACAAAACTGAGTTTTAGTTTTCTTTTTCAAAGTTTTTATGAAGTGATATATGACACTAACGGTTAGCCTTTAATTTCCTATCCTTCAAGTCTGTGGATTACGTAAAATGAATAATAACTCATTTATGACCCGAGGGTTGACTGGAAAGGTTGTTGAATGGTAAACAAGTCAATGACCTTTCCGTTATGTTTCTTAAAAATGATTTCATTAAACTTTGACATTCATTCTGACATTTCATTCTTCTGCAGAATAATGAATATAATTAACATTTTATGAGACAAACATTTGTTGTGAATGTCATCAAAGCTTTTGATTTCATGGATTTCATGCACTGATTGATTGACATTCAATTATAATAAATTTTGGGCTAAAAAAACATTAAAATGATTTAATTTTTATTATTCCATAGATTTATGGAATAGTTTAACATCAGTAGGTAAGGCACCCGCCTGTCCAGGAGAGTGCGTTCACGCGATTACATCAATATTTTGTGATAATGTGTTGGAGGAAGTGACCTGTGGCGCCAATTTCTTGCGCTGTTGTGTTCCCCACGAATTCTCATTTGGAACTCCGGTGGAGACCTCAGCGCCAGTCAATGAGGAAAACCCCCCACAGAATCACTCTTCTGAAGAACATATTCAGTCCCCTTCAATGGTATCTTCAGTGGTGACAACTCCGATAACAACCATTACTCCAAAGCCAACAGAACCGCATTCTATTACTTCTCATCCTTTGGTTATAAGACCGCACACCCTTAAACCCTTTTCTCCTTCAATTGTTTTCGGGTCAGTTAATGTGAATAAACTAAATCCGATGTCTACCCCCTCACCAGTGACCACAACAATCAAAAGTGATTCTTACATAACTTCGAAGACTACTATCAGTACTCAAAAACCACAAATTATTTCTGAGATGACTCCACAAAGTCTTCCAATAAGTCCATTATCTGAACCCTGTCCTGGAATTTGTATTAAACTGCGATACATTCGTTATTGCAGTAACATCTTGAGTAATGGCAAGTGTCTCAATGATGGAGACCAGTGCTGTCTTCAATCAGAAGTAGATTTTGATAATTCTTCAAATATAGTAACTGTTGTCCAACAGAGCACTTCTTTAAATTCATCGAAAGAACAGCCATCAGAACAGCCAAAAGTGGATGATTTGCCACAATATATTAATCAGAGTAACATTAATCAAAGTAAAGACAACCCTCCGACCACTGCTATGCCACTCTGTGAGGGCACATGTGTTGCCCCACTATTTAGTCTTTTGTGTGACGAAACGGATTATAACCTCTACTGTCCGAATGGCGGCAGTTGTTGTGTTAATAAAGAGCCGCCAACAGAAGCGCCACAACTAAAAGCATGTCCAGGAAATTGTATTCCAACTATTTTAAGCGGAATGTGTAACAGACCCTCAGAACTCATATTGAAAACATTGGACTGTAATTCGGGTTCCATTTGTTGTCATAATCCACACGAAAATAATGAAAATTCTTCAACGGATCCAATAGAAGAACCAAACATTCATTTAAATAATGATAAACCTCTTCAGCCACCATTAGTTCCTCAAATCACTCAAAATTATCCAATTTTTAGTTCTGAAAACTTGTTTCCGCCACTATTTTCTGGTGGACTCCCTATACAAAAGCCACCACAAAATCCGGTGCCAAAACTACCAGTGCTTCCTCCACCTATACCTAATCCCCCTCCTCCTCCTCCCAGACCTCCTTTAGTACCAAAGCAAGAAGTTGTTCGCCCACTTCCCCCTCCTTTTATTTCAGAGCCAGAAATAGATATGATGGAACCAATTGAAAGTTCTTCAGAAAATCATTCGTTGACTGTTAAACCTCCTGGCGGTCCTCCATTTTGTCCTGGTCCATGTATTGCGCCAATGTTCAGGTACAATTTCTCTTTGATATTCAAGAATGCGATAAAATTGTTGTCTCTTTTAATTATATTTAAGATTCACGTGTTTTGGTGGAAATGCAATTTACCCTAAATTCAAATGCGCTAAAAGCGGACAAATATGTTGTTCGCCAATGACTGATATCCAAGCATTTGAAGCAAACGTTTTGGCAAATAATGGTATTTGGAAGTCACCGAACAGTAGCACCAATTATGATGACTCTCCCATTAGACGTATAATTCATTTATTTGATAAATATTTCCTATTATTTAAATTGTTTTTTTAGCCCCTCCTCCCAAAAGACCTAATCCTTATATGTGTGGAATCAAAGGAACTCAACGAAGAGAAACACCTCGAGTAGTGGGTGGGGCCGATTCATTTCCTGGAGAGTGGTGTTGGCAGGTATTAACAAATTCTCTTAATAAGTATACAATTACTTTATTTTTAATAAAATCAATTTGAGTGTACTTTAGGCGGCTCTTATTAATAGCCAAAATCAATATCTATGCGGTGGTGTTCTAATAGGCGCTCAGTGGGTACTGACGGCCGCGCATTGCATTACAAAGTATTTATAAAGTCTTTGATATAAACTTTAATTTTATTTCTTTTATTAGTTTAGTTCGAAGCGGAGAAACTATTTATGTGAGGGTTGGAGACTATGACCTGACCTCTCAATTGGGAAGTAGAGGAGCTCAGACACAACGGGTCAGCACAACATACATCCATCACAACCATAACGGACAAACACTAGACAACGGTTTGACAATTATTTGACTCAAATACTGAAATGTTTTTGTGATCAGACATCGCACTCCTTAAACTTCAATCTCCGGTCGAACTGAACGAAGCGGTCTGTTTGGTGTGTTTACCCGCCCGCGGATCTATGAAAAAACCTGGAAAGAGATGTACTGTCACAGGATATGGATATAAGGATGAGAGTAAATATAAAAAAATTTAAATTAAAAAATTAAAAGAGTTGTGCAAAAGGCGGACCCATTGCTTTGAGAATACGTGAAGCGGATGTACCGGTGGTCGACGATCAGGAGTGCACAGTTAGGATCAATTCAGTCACTGAAAAGCTATTTATTCTACCGGCCAGTAGTTTCTGTGCGGGCGGTGATGAAGGAAACGATGCCTGTCAGGGCGATGGAGGATCAGGACTTACCTGTCAAGTCGATGGCTACTATGAATTAACCGGATTAGTTTCCTGGGGTATATTCATATCATTTTGATCACAAATTAATTACAAATTAATTCTCGAATAGGTTTCGGTTGTGGAAGGAGTGGAGTGCCGGGAGTTTACGTTAAAGTGTCGGCATTTGTCGGTTGGATTAATCAAATAATTAGTGTCAACAATCAATAGTCAAACTCTTCATTACTTTTTTAGTCATTTTATTTAATTCTCTAAAAACTGAATGCTTTGAATAAAATGCCATTAATTTAATTATAATTTAAATAAACTTTGAAAACATTGTCTCATATTGTATACACCAAAGAAATCATTTCATTTCTTTAATTCTTTTTCTAATTTTAAAATAATATAATATTAATAAATTTGAAAATGTCTTTAACTACATATAACGGGTGTATTCCATATTCAACTTAAACGGTATTAAAATATAATATCTTCATTAGTTTTGAAGTATTGCCTTGCTCAATCCAAAATTGTTCTAGTAAATTTATATTTATTAAATTTAATAAAACTTTAAGTAAAATTTATATGTTGTATAATTGATCACCTTGCTCAATTAAAATTACAATTTATTCAAAAAAATGAAAGATTTTCTCACAAAAAAACTAAATAGAATTTCAAAAAATATCACTTCTAATGAATAACTCTTAAAATGTTTTATTTTTAACACTCTTTAAAAGTGACAAACAATAATTGAAAAGCCCTGAAAAGCCATGAAAATAATTTTCATGGCTTTTCAGGGCTTTTCAGGAGTAGGAAAATTTCATAGGATAGCTGCTATCCGATAGCAAAATATCAAAAAAAACCATTAGAATTTTGAACACTTAACGGTTTAAGGGATCCAAAGTAAGAAAAGTTTTACTTTAAAATTCAAAAATCAGCCAAAAATCAGTGTTAAGAG
>JAQFZM010000581.1:0-28993 GCA_034695785.1 Galumna obvia
CCTCTTTTTTATTATAATTCCGTTTTTGTTCATAAGTTCTCCTAAAAGGAGACAGAAAAACATGAGTGAGTTATAACTTATTTCAGGGGAAGTTAGACTTACGCACAGCATATATGGCGAGAGAAAAATTGTTGGAAGTAATGATATATTCTCTGTTACATAGAAAACAAGTGTACTCTAACTCAGAAGGAAATAATCACAAAAATAAGAGTTCTTACGCTATGAAAGTAAAGAGAGACAGAAATATAGCGATTCATTCGAGCAATTCATTAAATATTACTCCAGTTTTGAACTTTTTAATGAAAGCTCGAAGGCCTCATCCATAGTATCCAAAACTATAAATCATAGCCTTTCTCTCTCTTATAATAATTATTTCAAAAATATTTTCAGTTATTTGTGAACAACAAAATGAAGTCATAAAAAATAATTGATTCACAAATATATCGCTTTTTCTGATGAGATATCAATATTCACATATGTTTTCATATAAATTATATGAAATCAAAATTGACTTTTTGTCTCAGTTTTGTCTCAATTTTCTGTAACTAATTTATTCGAGTCTTAATAATGAATGGTTTGTTTTGAAGACTCAATATTTTTAAATCAATTTTCATTTCATTAAATTCCGGTCAAATTCTGATCCAAACCCATTCCACCAAAAAAAGTGTTGATTGTATTTTATTCAATTACTCTTTAAAGAAAATTACTGAAAACTTTCAAAATAGATGTAAAAGAGATGACATGCAATCAGTTATTATTATTAGCGCTATTGATATCTAAATAATAGACACATTAATTATTAAATTCTTTAAGTTTTGTTGAAAAAAGAATATTAAAATAAATATTAATAAAATGTTAATTATTATATAAATAATTATTTAAAAACAATTTCTCAAACTTTTTTTAATAAACTTTAGTTAAAATTAATATCGATTTTTAATTTTCAAATTTATAAAATGATTTTTATTTTAGAATTGAAAATAATGAATGCCCTTTAAAAGACACTTTCCTGCAATACTTCTACAATAAATACTATTAAAATATTGACTTTTTTCAAGTCATTCATATTATTTGATAGTCTTTGAAATTTCAGTAAATTATGGAATAAAACAATTTATTATATTTTGTGTGAAATTTTAATTATAAATATTTTTTGTTATCAGTAAAAAAAAGGAAACTAAATGATGTAGTTAGTTTTTTATAGTTTGTTTTTTTCCTTTCTTTTGCACACATATACGCACATACATAGAATAGTTGGTCGCTGTTTGCTGACTGCCATAAGTGACAGCACTGGGTGTAAGGTCAGTCTCCTATTCTAACCAAATGTGAAACACAGGGAGAAGTCAGTGCTCGCATGGATTGCTTAATATAAAGTTTGATTGATGGTACTTTGATGAAGACCAGTGCCTCCACTTCTCTGTTTTGTATAAAAACATAGCAGAGGAAAACATATGAGTAAAACATGTTTTATATTCTTAACTAAAAATTTAGGCCTTTCCCGCATTAATATCAAAAGTGAACTACAAATAAATTCTCAAAAACTCCACTTTCAGTAAACTTTGAGCACATTTTTGGGAGATTTTAATTCATTTTAGATCCTTTTTTTACTCTTTTCACTCAAACTAATTATATGTTTTATTTTTGAATTAAACAAAACTTTGAATATTCACTGTAAATGTCATCACTATATCCCTAATAACTGAGTGAAGCACTCAACTCATCAAACCGTTAAAATGCTTTGTTTTTAATTCTTTTTTTAAATTACAAATATTAATGTTATAAGACTTCAAATGCTTTTATAAATTTTCATCATATCTTTGATACATCGTTTCACAGCACTCTCTCCCTCCCTCTCTTCCCTCTCTTCCCTCTCTCCCCTCTCTTTGACCCTCTTGTAATGTAAGAACAAGCAAATTTGTCAGTAAATGGATTTAATGGGTGATAATCAAAAGAATGAAAAACATTGATTTGATGGCATCAGTGATGAAAACTTAGGAATGCTTTGAAATCAAGAGTTAGGGATAAGTAAAGTTAGACTAAAACTGTTAGAAACTGTATTCAGTAGTTTTGTTAACAGTATTAAATGTATGGCGCACTCAATCATTTGACAAAAATCAATTAGAAATGAGTCTATAACTATCAGCGATTCTCTCATTGCCTTTCACTTGACTTAACCAAAAGCACTGATACTTTGAGTTAATGCTTAAAAACTACAATCAAAAGAACAAAAGATATTTTTGGTTCAAAACTTGAAATTTTTTAGACACAACTTTTAATGTTTGGCTAAATAACAGTTCTTTGAACTATAAAAAGTGTGTTTTAAAACTCTTACTATTGTCTTACTCTGACTAACTCTGACTTACTCTTGCCTTTTCCAAATACTCATATAAAGATTGAGGGCTTTACCTTTTATACTATTTAATACTAGACTTAACTGATTCATAAAATTTGGGATTTTTTTAATTCTTAATTTCAGTGCAATTTTTAATTTTGCCGCCACTTTCGGACAGAACTCTAATTAATAGTTTTTAGTAAAGTCTTAATACTTTGATTTGAAGACATTTTTAAAAATTATAAATTATTAGAGAAAATGTTTAATAATTTTTATCAAAAAATATGTATTTCAAAATAGTTCACAAAATATTTACAATATTTTAATTATTTTTATAAAAATAATTTATAAACGAATCTCTGAGTAATCTCTCAAATAATGTGAAATGAATTTGAATTGAATCGTTTGACGAATACTTTTTAAAAAATAGTTTCAAAATTATTAAATTTATTAATGCATTTAATTGCAGTTCGAGTATAGAAATGATAATTTTTACTTTAATTCAAATGACTTTTCAATAATGATATCATTCGTGAACTGATATGAGACAAAAAATAGATTATAATTAGTGGCACAGCATATAAAGTTTCCATAGAGATATGTTTCATAGTTTTTATTCCATCGTCTGATTCAAAGTCCATAACTTTTCAGATTTTTTTTTTGGATAATTGGTTTCGATTTGTTTCTATCAGATCAAAACAGAGTTAAATTTCATTTAGGACTTATCCAGCAATATATGAGTGGCTAATGTTTTGACGATTAGAGTTTAATTTCTAAAATAAATGTTATGTCGATCGCAAAGAAAAGATTTCGTGCAAAATATTTTTTGCATTATTTGATTGCTGTTATAATCTGAATACAACTACTCTTTTTTCATTCAACTTTTCATAAAAATAAGTGTAAAAATATTGCATTCAATACAAAAAACTAACTCTATAGGACTGTATCTGACATTTAGCCGATGCGGTAAAACTGGTAATTATTGAAATAGAAGTGTATATTAAAAACAGCATAAATTTCAGTTCAAATAATAACTGATATGAAGTATACAATTTTCATATGAATATGAGGACAATATATTGAACAAGGACATTCAAACCATATTCAAAGAAATCCCATTTATGATTGAATATAACGACTTTGAGACACACTTTCTTTTCAAACAAATAAGTCTAACAAACATTTTCGGTACTCAATATTGAGAATTGAGTGGAATATGCAGTGTTTCCCACATTAGACCAAACATTAAATTATATGCGTATAAGTTATTCAAATTGAAAATATGAAATAAAATTAGATGTTTTGTCGGATTTACGAATGCATTCGCAAAACAATATCCGCTTATTATGCCGTCACTGCCGACCGTCATATAATTTTCTGGTTTCGGTTTACTTATGCATAATATAAGCCTTAATAGCGTCCAATCGAATCAAACGAATGAGGAGTTGCACAAAACCTCAGATCATATTTTTCAGACCATTTAACTTATAGTCGACAAAACATTACATTAAGTGAAAACTTTTCACAAAACTTATTCATTAGTTTTAGAAAAAAATATATATATTTAAAGGAAATTCAAAAATATTCAAAATCTAAAGAACTTTTATGAAAGCATTAATTGCTTTTCATTTTATAGGGAATTATTCTTTAAGTAATCAATCATTTGAATCATGTCTTTAAAAAAAACTTCCACTTAATATCAAAGAATAATTTAGTTTTTGTTTTATTCAATAAAAAAACAAGATCAAACAACTCATTTTATAACTAGCTAAACTCCATACACGATATATAAGGAATTTGTTCTGTCCTTCTTTCAAGTGAGTGATTGAATAGAGTTAGAGATTCAGAGTTCGAAATGAGTTATTAGTGATCGAAAATTATGCAAAAAATTTGTATTTTTTGTCCAAATTGTAGAACTCATACAACAAATACTTTCAACAGATTTTGAGATCAAACTCTTCTTCGACTAATGTTTGAGAGATATATAGCATAGAAAGCATAGAAAACATAGAAAGAGCCAAATTTTGTTAGAGTCGGGTAGAACTATAGCCCAGTGCCAGAGCGAGTGCAGTACACAGATGTTGCCATAAAGCCAATCAAATGTCGATCAGAATCAGGCATATAAGGCATGCAAACGGTATTAGAAGGGGCTAACAGTCAAACACAAACCCGACTGATATTGTTTGGCATAATCTTTGCCAAAAGTGTAACGGCATTAGGCATTAGCGCTGGTATTCACAAGAGTGTAGTTATGCACAAAATTTCTCTCAGATATGACTAAGTTTTGTTGCCATCACTAAAGTTTAAGTGAGACAACAGAATAGTGTGCTCTCAGTCGATGATCGAACTAATGTCGCCCAATATAGCAGAGTATTTGAGCACTTGAGCACAGGTCACTTACAAAGTTTGCTTCGATACTAAGTTGAATGGTTTGCCAGCTGTCACACGTGTGACCATTGTGTTTATCATCACTGCTCTGATTGTTTATTGATAATTGACTTCAATTATTGTCAACTTTTGTCTCTATCACTGATTTCTCTCTTCGTATAGAATAGAATTCATAAGATTTTACTTAAAATATTGATATTTTTAATGAAATTCTAATTAAATACTAAATAAAGTTCTCAAAGAAAAAATAAAAGGTATAAAAATAGGATAAATGTTGATAGAGTAAAATCAATACATAGCGCCAAAAGCATCGATATATACGTAATTTTGGATCAATTTTTGGAGAAATTCCCCGAAAAATCTATAAAATAGATCAATGTTTGAGTTCCTATAGTGGAAACACTTAATTCTTTTATACTGTTGTGGTTTTGCTTTTTGCTATTTAACTGATGTAATGCAAAAATCGACCTTTACTTAAGTCAATAGTCAATTGGATTAGTGCTTAAGTACTCACAAATGCTTTCAAATAATAGTTGAGAACAATTGGCTTCAAAGTAGTGATGCATTTATTGTCTGATAAAAATTGATATTTTATTTTAAAAATAGAACCGCTTTTGTAGTACTCATTGATTTGTCGATACATTTACTCTATAAGAGTGTAGTAATATTTATAGTTATAGTCATAGTTATAGGTGTTGTAGTGATTGCTCTTTAGAGTAGTTTAAAGTAGAAATCAATAGTTTTTCGGAACAAAGAATTGAATTGAATTTGAAAACAATGACTGATTTGAGACGCAATCCTCTCTTGTTGTCCCGTTGCAGAAAAAGAGATGAGGGCCAGTGCGGGTACGGCTAATGGTACTGAACTCAGAGACAAACTTCAGATGAGTGAACCTCACAAACAATTTAATTCATTTGATGGCATCAAAGAGTCAGCAGTGGTTGTGAGGGACAAACGCACGCAAAGGGGACAGCAGTTGTTTCATTATCAATACGAACCATATCGTTCTAATTATTACGCACCGGGAGCTGCTCACGAGCAGCCATTTATGTGAGTCAAGACAAAAATAAGTCTCTTTAATAATAATACAATTAGCAGTAGAGTTGCCAGCATTTAGACTACAGTAGACTAGAATAGACCCAATTCTTACAAATAAATGGCATTCAGAGGATTGCGTCTCGACATCAATCATAAATAGGATCAGATCTGCACTAAACGGGATTAGCTCTTAGTCCGGATCACACTTTTATTTATCTTTTATTCTTTCAAAATAAAATCACATCTCTTAGGGATTAACTCTTAACTTAATTTTAAATATCGTTTAGATTTGTTTTCTGCACAAACAGTTTAGCCGTATTTAGCCCTGATACTTTTTTTTAGTTTAATTCAATTAATTACTCACAATTTAAGACAGTCCAGTCCTCACAACTTTTTATATAAACTTAAGGCAGAAAATAATTAAAACTTTCATTTAATTATAAGTTTAAGAAAAAAATAGGAAAAACACAATTATTTAGAATAATCTTAAAATATTAATAAACTTTTTTAGACTAGTTTTTAGACTTTCTTCCCAGGATTTGACGCAAATTACTTAAAGTTAATTATGTGAAACAACTGAAAATTAATTAAACTTTCAGTTAATGTCTTTTCGTCTTATGATTAAAAAAAACAAAATATTTTCTAAAGACTCGGAGGAAAAGTTTCAGAAGTAATATATAACTACTGCTAAATATAATCAAATCAGAAAAATATAAAATGAAAATCAAATATAATAAAGAGATTTAAATATTTTCTGATTTTTAAGCGGCGAATATAGCAGTAGTGAATGGATTCCCACAACTCAAACGTCAATAGCTATCGGTATGTATTCCAATGGAAAGTTCATAGAAAATAATTGTCTTTACTTTTGATCAACTTTTCCGACAAATTATATCATTTGGTTGTCAGACGAATGCAAAATATTTAAACTTCCAGTTATTTCAACTTTTATTGTATTGAATGCAAAAACTTTACATATTTTTCTCGAAATAATGAAATCAAATCTATATTTGAGTGAAAAGATTTTAAGTGAATTCAAATTTTAGTTTTAAATAATTTATTTGAAAACATTTTTAATCGAAAAAACATTTATTGCTTTCGCGTCAACGATTCCAACGGTTCCAATGGTTTAAAGTATTCATAATTTTTTTTCTATTCGTTTTTAAGTTAAATAAATGAATTATGTTTTGAGAAAATATTTCTCAAATGGATATTATAATCAGCAGAAAAAGAGATAAATTGATTGAATCGGGAAGACATGGCTTTTATAAGAGAGTTGAGTTCTTGATCTTTTGGAAAATGATGTCTTTCTGGTGTAACGGCGACTGAAATTATACAAAACTTCATTCATAGGGCTAATCATGTGTTAAGAAATGATTACGTTTTTTAGAGTTTGGCGCTGACGAGAGGGGAACACATCATTCAATGCACTGATGGCTAACAAAGATGCCAGTCATCAAAACCCATCGAAAAGGGGAAAAGAGTCCAAATGATAAAAAGCCCGAATACTTGTTTATTGATTGATGTGAGACTCCGGCAGATGCGGCGCTTTTCTCCAGTTTTGTTTCAGTCGTCAGTTGTTTCAGTCTCTCCACTATTTCTCCAAAAGAACAATACATTTCTCTTTACGCCATAGAAGTTAATACACCAATACTTGTGATATCAAATATATAAAACATTTGTTATTTATTTCCCATTTATTTCTGACTCCACTCATAGTTTTAACAATATTTGCAATGAGTTTCAGTGCAATGACTGCTATAACATAACCGACACTAAAATTCTACTCAAAAGCCAATAAACCAGAGAAGGTATATATGAAAGACTTTTCAGATTTCTCTTCATTTGTCTAATGATCCAAAATATACTCAAAACTAATACAAAACTCAAACCGAATATAAAATTATTTCTTCTGTTGACTTAAACATCATTTGAGGCTTTCCTCAACTTTTATTTATTTCTCGCTTCCGTTTCTTTGGTTTTGATTTTACTGAAAAAGTATTGTATTCTCAGTAAAAAATTTCCGGGATTTCAACTGAAGAAACCTTTTTCTCATTATTTATTGTAAACTATTTTTTAGCCGAAAAGATGTTTACATTTCTTAAATACATTTTATTATTTAAATTTATGGGGTTTTTGACAAAATTATTCGATTTAATGAGTTTTGAATAAAATTAGTATTTATGTTAAGTTCATTGAAAAAAATGATAGTTTATAGTCGGGCATCAATTTTGTTAGAATTGATTATAATAGACAAATGGCTCATTAGATGCAAAACAGACTTAGTTTGAGACTTTTTGATGCCTTTTCTGCTCATAATATGGACTCCGATTTCAATTACTGAAAGAAAAGAAAAGAAAAGAAAGTTTACATAAAGTGTTGGCTTAAAGTAGAAAATAATTCAATTCAAGTAATTTATCCGCAGTTTTTGATGCAATTGTTTAAAAAAGAATATAAAAACATTGTTTAAGTCATAAGACAAGTGATTGAAGCGAACAAATGGTAAAATCCTTTGTTTGACAAAAGCTGTGATAATTTTTTGTCTTTTGTGGCAGTTTTGATGGGGTTATGTCTATAATATACTAAAATTAATAATAAGATTGTTTAACGAACTGCAAAAAGTGTATTCCGTTTCATTTTGGTTGAGTTTTGGCTCATTTTGGGCTCTCTTTTGGCTCATAGCTAAATATCGTTTCGTTGATTGAGAAGTTATGCCATTCCTCAGCTTTTCAACTGTTTCTTTCAGTTTTTCGTTTATAAGAGTCTGTTTGCCTCTTATTCTGTGTTAATCTTTCTCTTTAGAAGAAGATAATTCCCACATCTCTTTAACCCAATCAACTCAAACGCACATAAAATATCACTTGAGATTCACTCAGTCTCTCATTCATAGCCTAAAAGTGAATCTAAATTTTATGTTATATATTGCGCTCCAAATACTAATTAATAATTTGATTTCCTTTGAGTAAAGCGTTCATTGTTTTTACTTTTATTATACGGTCGACGATATGACTGAAACCGAGAATTCATTTCTAAAACATTACTCTTTCTCTTAGAAAATGATTTAATTGAATTTCATAATAAACCCATTTCTTAATTTAGTTTTTTTGCCCAAAACGTTGTTATTCTTGAGTTTGATTTGATTTCGTAATTTATATAACTTTACAAATATTTAATAGAAATTAATTTAATTTCTCTAAACTCATAGTTAAGTAAACAGAGAATAAAGAAAATGATTTCCTTACAAATGAAACATAAATATAATTGAATTAACAAATTTAAAAGTCGATAATTATGTAATTCAATCAAAATCGACAAAAATTAAAATAACTTTTTATAGTGAAATCGATTGACTCTTGTATTTGAAAAAAAAGAAGTCTCTCTTCAATTCATTCATATATATATAGAACTGAATTTTGAAAATCTATCGCATGTTTTCTGTTCATTAACTTAATGTTAAAATAATGCGAAACATAATATAATAGTAAGTAATAGTAATGTGCATCAACTCTACAACTCTTGTCATCGGAGCCTAATTAGGAAAAAGTCGAGTTTTATCAGTTTATAAAAAAATGGCACTTGCTAGTATTAATGGTAGTCTAGTGTAGTGGCAGTCAGTGTTTTGTAGTGTTTCCCAATGCATGGTATCAAGTCTTCAGTACTGTTCACTGATCACTGAGTCATCGGTTAATATTATTTGTGGTTCGCATGAAATATAAGTTTTGTGTTTAAGTTTATGCAACGGATATAAGAGAGGCATATGTGAGGCATATGTGAGGCATCGCTGGCAACAAGTTTTAACACTTTTCTAATTAATTTATAGCACTTTCTGATAGTCTTTTTATCTGTTTTCTGTCTTATGTTGTGCTTTTCGACCTTAATTGATGACAGCGTGCAAACGGAAAGAGGAACAGCAAAGTGTAGCCAAATCCCCGACAGCACCGAAAAAGCCTCGACTTGTGTTTACGGATCTGCAAAGGCGTACACTTCAAGCAATTTTCAAAGAGACCAAAAGACCGTCGAAAGAGATGCAAATAACTATTTCCCAACAGTTGGGTCTCGAGTTGAGTACAGTCGGAAATTTTTTCATGAATGCCCGCAGACGTAGTCAAGACAAATGGTTGGACGATGTGATGGACACGGGATCGATGTCACCCGCGTCAACCACGTCCTCATCACATAAGGGAATGAGCACATCTCATAAAGTTACTGCACAACCAACTTCGGTGCTGACCATCAGCAATGCGGCCATAGTCACGTGTACATAGTTTAAAAGCACCGGTGCCGTCACACCGACACATAGCGATCAGAACAGAATAATTTATTACTTGAAATACATTATAACCAGAGTTTGCAAAATTGTAACAAATATTGACTCAAAATGTGTTATATTTTAATCAAATGATGAGTGAACTGTAGATTACTCTTCAGACCCCTCTGAGGGTAGGGTCTAATCGATTCGTTTGAATCGCTCGTCATATATATTAGTTCTGATGAATATATACTCGAAAACAAATGTCAGATAAAACTCAACTTTTTTCGATTGTACTTAACGTAAGAAACAAAACATTAGAAGATTTGGTGAAGTAATTAGTTTTTTGGATGACTTTTCCTAATTTCAAAAAATGTTCATTAATTTTAGTCATCGCTAAGAGAAACGATGTATGAAAAGATATACCAAAAGACAGTCATCGGAATATAAGAATAATAATTATGTCTTATAATACAACTTCTAATAACTTAATAAAAACTAATAAAAACTTATGAATGAAGAGATGAAACACGAATTGGAAAAGAATTACTTAAATGATATGAAAGTATGGCTCAATTAATAAGTGAAGAATAACTTATTTGGCGCTCAATTAAACCAAACATTATATCCTTTTATTATTGTATAAATTTTAAAGACTCTCTGATATCACATATTATTTCCAATTACTATAAGTTATACTTTTTGTGATTAAAAGCAAAATATCATTTGGAACAGAATGGAAAGACTGACCGATTCATAAGTTATTATCAAATGACAGATATTATTATTATTATTATATTAAAGCCATTACTTAAATGAATCTCGTTTTGCGACACAATCGAGCTTTTGATGGGCGACACAACCAATTATTATAAACGTTATTACAGTTATCTTCGATTAAATTTTATTTTATTCCCTAATTAACCGAAAAAAACATAAATTTCTAGTCTTGTATTCAGAAGACATTAACGAATTTACTATTCATTCCAATGATTTTATCAATTAATTGAATAATTTGTTTGAAACACTTATTTAAAGTCACATTTCATTCCATTTAAAATATAATTATATTTTGAATATATTTTCTATAGTTTTTAAGTTTTGTTAAAATAATGTACTTAAAGACAATGTTTTCATAATAATTTAATTAATTTTATATATTTTATTGTTTCTTATAATTTGTTTAATAGTTTTTGTTTTGTTTCAAAAACACATAAAATTAGTCAAAACATGGAAATAGGTTTTTGTTTAAATGAAAATATATTTTCTGAAAACCAAATGAATAGAATTTTATTTTATAATTCATTCCGAGTTTTTTATTAGTCTTTCAGTGATATAACGTTTTGTGCAATTATTTGAAGATAACGACTGGAATGAGTCAACGATTAAGACTTTAATGTAAACTTCACTTCACTTCAAAGTTTGACGACTCTATCCATTTGAGAGAAAAACACAAACGGAAAGGCATTTACCGCCTATTAATATACAAGAAAACAAAAGTTAAATATTTAAAAAAAAGGAGAAAATACATTCAATTTATTATTATTTCGATACCAAACATTTATGAATAATGAGTGACATAACTCTATTGCGTGACTCTATTTAAGATCATCGCTTCAATGGATAGAATCTTAAGATAAATGAAAGAAAAGTGAAGATAAAGTCATTTAAATCTAAAAAATAACAAAAATTCAAAAAATAGGGATTTTTGGTATAATCTTTGCATAAAATTTGGACAAACGAACAGAAGAGCAAACTTTCATCGAGTGATTTGTGAATACAAACCAACAAAAGACTGACAACAACTTTAAAAAAATAAGTGAACAAAAGGACAAAAAAACATTTTAGACAAAAAATCATTCACTACTTCGGAGAACAGAGTTGTAAACTATAATTAATACAAACTATTAATTACTTGTATAACGTCTGGTCTCGATAGTGAGAGTCGCACTTCAGTCACAATTACTTAAGCAATATATTTGTACTTCAGTAGACCTCAAACATAACATTTAAGAAAACCCTAATCACATAAAAGTAATATATTATTATTTCAAAAAAATATAACAAAAAATATAAACAATTTATTTTAGTTTTGATTTCGATGTTATCTTTAAAATGAATTATTAATACGGAATCAGTTTTATTAGTAAAACAATTTTAAATGTAAAGAATTGGAGAAATTATTTTTGATATCATCGCCGACTGTCAGAACTGACTATCAATTGATTCCTGTCTTTAGTGTTATATTTAAAGAGAATTTACCCAAAATTTATTTAATTATAAAATTATAGCGCAAACAATCATTTATATAAAGATTTGATGAATATTTAATCATTGGCTCATAATATATAGATTTGAGAACAAAACAAATTGAAAGTCAGTTTTACGGCAATCGGTCCGATGATTGACAACACTTATCAGTAAAGTTTTTATCATCAATTCCTCGATTATTTAAGTCGTTTTTTCTTTTGGAATTTTAATGTCTTTTTAAATGTAATATTTCTGACGAATATTTTAGATGAAGAAATGGACAAAAAACAAAACAAAATTGTTGTTTATATATATATATTTCATTATTGATTTATTATATGAAAAAATAGCGAGAATTCTATAAATTGCTCTATAATTGAATTCAAACGTTGAATATTACAAATGCTCTTAAATATAGAAATAATAAATAAGAAAATTATACCAAAAAAAAAATAGAATACATCATAGAATATATCATATATGCAATCATTTTATAGATAAACTGAGCATTAGATAAATAAAACAAAATTTCAATATATTTTATGAGAAAATTCAGTTAAAAGAGCATTAAATTGATTGTAAATATTGTATTGTAATTCAATTCATACAAAACAGTGTTTTAGAGAAATGAAAAGAATTTTAATTTTGATTTTTGTTTTTCTTTTTTTCGATAATTTTTCAAAAACGAGGATTTCATAACTTATATTTCATTAGTTTAAAGTACATTAAAACTATTAAGTAATGAAAAGAAATTTCATGAAGTATTGGATGCACTGAATATACATTTGATTTATTGGAAAAGTTTGGAATATATGTACAGATAATGACATCTTTTGAAACATCACTTTATAGTAAAATGAGTTTATTAATAGATTATTAAAGAATAATTCTTAAGAATTTTAGTTATTTCTCAGATTTTTAGAAATTTTGCGCTCTTTTTAAAATTAAGGTAAGTTTTAAATGATTTCATTTGGAATTGTGTTCAATGAATGAATATATGGAATTGTTTTGTTGGAGAAACCTATTAATCGGATCACTTCTACAAAATCGTCTTCAATAGGTATGACTTGGATTTGAGTCAATTTATTCCATATCATTGAAAAAGGAAATAAACCGATTATTTGGTATTTTATGAACAAAAAGTTTATAAAATATTTTTAAAGTTATAAAAAAAACTTTTATATATTTATAAAATAAATGCGCGAATATTGAAAAATTTTAAAGTAAAAATTATCAAAATAAACTAGTTAATTTAATATTGCCAAGATAAAATTATTTGAATGATTTAAATCTTATGTTAGATATTGTTCTAAAAATTTAATACTAATATAAAGCATATGATATGAGTATAAATTTTAAGTATTAGTTATAATTTATAACTAGACTTTATAACTTAGAATCGGACTTTTAAAGTGAGCGCTTGAATAATTTATAGTCATTGGTCAGGATCTTTTTATTATAGAGTTTGATCATGATACAACGAATAGGGAAAGGTCAAACATTAGTCATATTTTTATTATTAAAGGGTATATTTTTTAAACTAGTATGGTAATAATATTTAAGAGTAAGAATTCAAAATGCGACAAAACTGCGATTTTATCCAATACTAATTTATAACTTATTAAAACTAGCTCTCAGTTGAGTCATAAAATCAGTACAACCCAGAGATGGGTCCATCACATAATAACGAAAGACATAATAACGAAAATTAAAATAATGAATAACTTTCATTATTCATACATTAGATCAGGGATGACCACAGGGGGTATAGCCCGAATACTCCCCCCTGTCGCGAAAAGTCGGGCACCCCCTCTAGGAGAGAAGAGAAAAATCGAGGAAAAATTACAAAAAAATGGAATTTTTAATGAAAAAATCAAATAAAAAGCTTTAAAATATAAGTAAAATAGTCAAAAGAGTGATAAAAACGCATAAAAATGTAATATTGACAGCTTTTAAAAGAATTTTTTAGTTTTTTGATTTTTTTTGAAAAAAAATTGTAGTTCAAAAATGCAATAAAAAGCATACTGGGAGAAAATTTTTTTGTATACCCCCCCCCTGTGACTTTGGTCCGTGGCCATCCCTGCATTAGATAAAATATTAAATGTTAATTAATTAATTTAATTAATGAAATGTTTTATAACTTAACCTAACCTAACCTAAATTAACATAAACTAAATTTACAAAACCTAATTGAGAATATTCCTATTAATTAATTATTAAATGTTTATTATTGTATCAAATATATGAATAATGAAGAATATTCATTATTTTAATTTTCGTTATTATGTTCTTCGTTATTTTGTCTTCGTTATTATGTCTACGACCGCCCAGAGATTGGGGGGAAACGGATTATTCTATTCCACCAAAACAATGAAATTAAAAAAGAATTGAAAGATAGGAGGAAAGGCAATCGACTAAGAATGATATCAAAAATATGACAAAATGAACATGGTTATGCAAAAAGGAGCCTAGGCAAAATTTAAAAGCATGGCAAAACTTACCAAGTTTGGATGATAAATTAAAAATTTTTATTTTTAAAATTGTGTTTTTCAACACTAAAAAACTAAAAACTCATAAAACAATATTTTTGAGTGATTTTAAAGATTTTAATGGATTTTTGTTTATTTTGAACAAAATATATAAAGTTTTAAATTATAGAATTCATTTTATATTATAAAAAAGATTATATAATTGATTGCTTTTAACTAAATTTGGGAAAATTTTAATATTACAAATTAGACGATAATTATTGAGATTTTAATTTCCGGTTTAAGTATGGAATAGAGTCGGGCCTTAAAATCTGAAATCAGAAGACTCCGACTCAAAACGAAAATATAATAAGTTATGAGTCATAACTGTCATAAAAATATGTTCATTAATCATATTTATAAAGATGCAAGAACAAGTAAATATATTCTTAAAAGAATTTGAATTTAATTATTATTTAAAATGTGATCACAAACATCTTAAAAGTGATGTACTCTAAGAGTAAAAAAATATATAACATAAAAGAAAAGAGAAAATATAGCATTTCTGATGACTAAAAGATACAATAAATGCAAATATTGTGTTCTTACAGTTTTATAATAAAAGGTGACATCTTTTGGCCTAATTATGAGTAACAGAATATTCTTTATATACAAGTAAATAGATTTTTATTAGTTTTCAAATTAATTGACAATAAATAAAATTTAGTGAATAAATGACAAAATATAAGTAAAACTTTAGAACTAAATACTAAATAAGAGTAAAATATTAGTGAATAAGTATAATATAATTAATATTTTAATTTTGATCGATACAATTCAAATCGCTTTTTTAATGAACTTAAAAGGTGTAAATCAATTTCAATGAATACATTTTATTTAATTAATGACTTTTAATTTAAAGAACATTAGAATTTTAAAGAAACAAAACTAAATTAAATTATCAATACTTTTCTGAGAGTCAGTAATTTTTATTTAAAATTGACTTTAATTTTTCATTGAAAAATTCATAGAGTCTGTGCCATATACTATATTTCTCATATTTTTGAGGAAAAATGTTTACAATAATCATTTATACATTAAATATTTCACCTTTTCTATACATTATATCATGGTCCATTCTCTAATATAAACAAAAAGAATTGACTGATGTAAACATTTTTCGTTAGTTTCTAATATAAATGAAAGATTCTAAGATTTACACTTAAAAATATGAGCTAGTAAAAAACATACCCAAAATTAATGTTGAAAATTAGAAATTATTCTTGATAAAAAGCAAATGAATAAAATTTATTTGTTTTTAGAGACATTATTGCTAGCCATTGGACATTACCTTCTCTTTATAAAAGATAATTGACCATATATTGAAACAACATATAGTAAAGATGAAATATTTAATACGTAAATGACTATGATATTTTTAAATGAATTTGGTAATAGTACTTAACAATGAAAACAGAAGTGCCCCAAAAAGTGCCTCAAACTATCTTAAATTATTATCAACTAATCAAAATGAGCATGGTGATTATTTTTAATATTTTATTCTTCTCTTTAATAAAATTTCTTTAAGAATGAATTATTTTAAATATACTAATATCTGGTGTTTTCCAGACATACTTGAAAATCAAGTAATGGACTTGACTTGAGAAAATTCTACTTGCTAAATTTAATCAAGTTCTATAGAAATACTTATTTAAAATCCTTTTAATATTTCTAATTTTCCTAGTATTTTCTTGATTTGACCATAATATTATGCTATATTTACTTGATTCTAGAAATCTGACCTTGCAATACTACTAATATCTGTACATCGACACAAAAGATGGCATTCAATGACACAAATGTTTAATACTTTTATTATCCTTTTTGTGTATCGTTTGTATTGGAGAGAGAGTCCCACAAAAGAGCTTAAAGCGCATGACTTATGTTTGTCTTATGTTAAGTGATGTCAATATGTGTGACACATATTTTATCTTTGATTTATTTTAGTCTTAAATTATTGTTTTATCTAAAATTATTTTTAAAAAGTTAACTATTAATGAGTGACCAAATTGTAGTCTAAAAACATTCAAAATTTCAAAATCATGCGCTTTAAGTGGTTTTATGGTCTCTCTATAATTCAAAGGATACACAAAAGGATAATATTTGACAATAAAATTATGAAACAATGAATACATAAAATGAGGACAAACTGAAAGACAACAAATAATTTTTCATTTTTATATTATTTTCTTAATAACAAATATTATTACAATAAAACTCTAACTCCATATATTCTCATATTTGTGCAAGCTAGTTCATAGTTTTAATAAAAATGTAATTTATAGAATAGTACTTTCACCAATTTTCAGGAATATACAAAAATATAGCTCCAACTTTTCAACCCTTAGTAGTTCTCCTAAAGTAAGGGTCGGAAAGGGTCGCATTTTAGAGAAAAGTACGCCCTTTAAAGTTTAAACCCATAATATTTCTATAAAATCTATATTTTTCATACCTGCAACTAATTTATCCTTTCAAAGGACTCACAATGAGTGATCGCAGATCAAGTCTTAAGTATACAAGTATATAAGCATAGTGGACACTTTCACAATGAAGATTAAAAATTAAATCTTTAAAATGGAACCTTGCTACAATTCACAATAAATGATGAATAAAATAATCGATTAATTTATATCAAAGTTTTCTATTTTGGGTATTATTTTTATAAAAACGATAGTCATTCAGACATTTTTGAATGATTCATAAATATCTGTAGAGAAATTATTCAGGGTTATTTTAAAAGATTATTTCTGATATATTAAAATATTACTAAACAATTTAATATTTAAACGTAATTTTTATCAAGCAATTTTTTAAAGCTTTCATACTAATCTTCATTGTAAGACTGGCCACTATAGTCACTATAGTCTTAAGTCTGGATAATGTTTATTCGCTCAGAATTAAGATTTGTATTGATTTGTAAAACTATTTAAAAACTTTAGAATTATTATGGGTTTAAAGAAGTACACCTAAGGGTCGGGAAAGGGATTTTATTTTGTAATTCCTTAAAGGTTAGGGTAGGAAGGGTAGGTCGAGAAAAATTTGGAGTTTTATTTCAGTACTGAAACACATGAAAACAAGCTTGATAATTAATTTCTCAAAATATAAAATAGATACTATGTATATTTTCATTTTATGAAAGATTTGCCACAGTTTTCAAAACCTTAAAGTTTTTATTTTTTAATTATACCTAAAATTTGAGAAATTAAATAATTAAAATATTTATAGTTTTGAGTTAATTAAGAAAAATAGTTAAAAAAAAGTGTTTTAAAATGTCTTTTTTCATAAATTTTTGGGCACAAAATGGATAAATAAAAATATGAATTAAAATTACAAATGCATTGATATTACCATGGTATTAGAAAGAGAGTAACTCTTTTTCATCAATAAATGGTTTAGTGACTAAAATTTAGTCATTTATTTTTGTATATAATTTGATTAAATACTATGAATAGAAAAACACATATTTTAGCTTGGTATCAATTAATTCAGTTAAAAATAGATATATATTTTTAATTTTAATTTAAGCACAAAATAAAAATTAAATTTAAAATCACATTTAAAAAAAGAGATAATTTAAAAATGCTTTCTATAGATTTAATGGAAATAATAATATAATATTATTGTCAATAAGTTTAACAAAGATTCGTAATCTTTGAAATACACCAAAAAAATCGATTCTCTAAAAGAAAACTAAAAGATATGTTTTGTGAGCCTACGGTCCTCTCAATTCTAAGTGAATGTATCGCTAAGTATTGTTTGAGTGAAGACTTGTTTCCATCACTTAAACACAATACAAAACTTTTATTAAATGTTTGTTTAGAATTAAATGATTTTTAAGTATAAGATATCATTAAATAAAACAAATTTTTTATTAACATTTTATTGTAATATAATTAACATTAAAAGCATTAAATGAATAATTTAAAGAATCGATTATTTTAAGAGATTAGAGACATTTTAGTTCAATAGTTGTCAAAGCTCTGGAGCTACTGATATATAGGTATCAAATGAGAGTTGATTTAAGAGATACAAACTATGAAAGGGGGTCGACATCTTTGTGTTCGGCAATTTGTCTAAATGGTAATGACTGACTGATAACAAGTGCCACACATTTAAGTTAATGCCTGCGGTTTGACTTTTTTTACTCTTTCCGACAAAGAAATACTGAAATAGTATTGTATTGTTTGCATACCTGACTAACAAACACTCGCCAATAATTTAAGGACTGAATGCATATATTGTATGAATGCTTGTAAGGGATCCGTTTTGTTTGATCTGCAAAAAGCATTTTTAACAACTGTTTGGTTTGAGAGAAGGCACTCATCCAATAAGAAACAGTGTTTGTTCAAGGAATCAATATTTAATGCCTTCAAATACGTGGTGTGTGGGCCGACACTCATCTAAACAACATTTACTCCTCCTATTGAGTTGAGAGTTGAGCCAAAATATCTCTTTCGGTCTAATATTCTCACTCATCACTCATCACATATTTGTATGAATGCCTGTCCTATAAACTAATTCATCACAATTTTATTAACACATAAACTAAAAGTTGTTGCACTTCCTCGACACAAGTCATTCATAATATACTCTTTAAGTGACTGACCATTAATTCGATGCAAAGAATAATTAATGGTCACATCGGACACAATTCTCTCCATTTGACGCCAATAAATGTTTCCGTTCCTCAAACTAATGATATTTTGAGTCAACCTATGAGTGGAATATCACAAATGTCACAAATCTCTCCTCCGATCAGTGCTCGCGAACAGTCTAGAGGTGGTTCAGGTTCTTCTAATGGATCCGGTGGAGGACAAACTGCAAGAAGGCCAAAATGTGCAAGGTGTCGCAATCATGGTATGATATCGTGGCTAAAAGGCCACAAAAGGCACTGTCGGTTCCGAGATTGTACCTGTGCCAAATGTAATCTCATTGCAGAGCGACAAAGAATTATGGCGGCACAGGTATGTATATTCTATTATTGCTCTTCTTTTTCAAGAACATTATGTAACTCTGAAGGTGGCCCTTAAGAGACAACAGGCGGCAGAAGATGCCATTGCAATGGGTTTGCGTGCAGTGGCCACCGGCGCTCCTATGAACACATTCCTACCGCCCGGACCTATATTTGGAATACAAGTAACTGAACCACAAATTATCGATGAGATTGAAAATCCAGGAATTAATAACAAAAAAGCGAATAACAGCGAATCTGAAGACTTTGATCCAAATGATAGCGAAAGTGCCGCCGAAGACAACATTAGTTCGGATAACAATTCGAAAATTGAAAGCAGTATTGAAACCAATGGTGAGATTACTATTATTTGCTATTCTTTCAGAAAAGATTTAATCAAATTTAATGAATGATATTTTGCGGGGAATGAGTGCTAACGAAGTGCCGAATATAAAGAAAAATATTAGTATCAAAAGACAAACATATACTGAGTTTAGCCGATGGCGTCTCTCCAAACCTCTCTTATAATCTAATTTACTACAAAAGAAATGAATAAAACGCTCAGACATTGCAATCGAAACAGAATATTACTAACACTTGACCACAACATAAATATAAAACTTAGGATCTCTCTCTCTCTCTCTCTCTCTCTCTCTCTCTCTCTCTCTCCAGAATAGTCTAATATAGAGTTAAAAAGTATTATTGTTTTAGTGAACAGCACTCAAAATATTTCACCGTTTCATCAATCAGTAGAAGATTTAAAATCAAAAGAAAAGTCACAAAAAGTACAGAACACTCTTTCTCTTCTGCCGCCACCCCTTTCGAGTCGATCTCCAGAACTAATAGTTTCGACGCGAAGTCCCGATTCAATGAGTGCTCATAATTTAGAGCTAAAAGTGAGTCAAAGCTCAAAACAAATGAAAAATCCCATCAATAAAATGATTATTCGGAGACATCCGATGTCACCGCCGCCAACACCTCAACAACTCATTTCAGAGTTGGGCACTAACTCTCCGGCCGACTTCAGGCCGGGAAGACTGAGCTCTTTAGATGTTATATCGAGAATATTTCCACATCAGAAGCGCTCAGTCCTCGACTTAGTTCTTCAGGGCTGTAACGGCGATGTCGTCAAAGCTATTGAACATTTCCTATCACTGAATGACGCGATGTTTCTCCAACACAATCATAGCGGACACTATTCATCATTTAATGAAAGCCATTCTCTTCAGAGGAGAAGAGAAATTGAAGCCAATATGAGTCCTATTTTAGGTTCGATTAAATCTGCGTTCACTCCATTAAACTCTGGAATGGGATTATCCACATCTAATCCAATGTTTGCATCGACGCGAAGTACACCATTAGGACCACCGCCGCCACCGATATTTCCAAATATGTTTTCCAATTCTGGAAATTCATATCACCGGGACTTTGGAAGTACGCCATCAATAGCTCCCTACCCTAATGCTGCGATTCATTATTTATTTCACCCTGGCAACACTTTCTCAAGTGCTTCAACCAGTTCTGTCTGTCCATCGGGTTGTAGTCAATGCACAGTTTCAATGTCCGGTGCGGCTAATGTTATGCTACAGAGTGGAGCGGACAGTCCTAATTCTATGTCGGCCTTCAAAGAAGTTCGTGGAAATTCAGTTCACGAGACAGCTGTAGATCTGTCCACTGAAGCCAGTTCTTGGAGAAGTAGTCCGGCCTCCAGTAGAGGCAGTAAATGTAATGATTGACAGGACGTCCATTCAATCCTATGGTCTGATCAGTCAAAGTATTCATTCTTTTTGTAAATATTTTAAATTCATTTTTAATATATTATTATTTTCTTTATTTAACGAAACTTTTAGTAATAAATACTTAAGTTTTTTCGTTATATCATTATTAAGAGAACTGTTATTTTCAAACAGAATAACACAAAAAGTTACTATTCCGGTATTTTAAAATGTCCCTGGTATTATGGCAATAGATATTTGTTTTGCTTGTTACTTTACAATACCAGTGATAAATAATTTTCTTAAATAAGTTAGAGATGAATGAGTGCGAGTCAGTGCTCATAAGTCAGTACCGGTTTTCAGTGGTATTCTGTAATTTTATAGTTATGAAACTTATGATTCCTGTTTATACCCATTAGTAATGTGTAGATCAAATCTAAAAGGACTTTAATATATATTATGTTAAGACATAAGTTTCTATTCATAATAATTGCATTAAATTCATTGCAAATTATTTGAAAGACTTATTGATGTCCTTTAAATAGTTTTTAATGTCGTATTGTATTTGTGTATCGAAACCAATAAAAGCTGATACTAAGCAAAGATTATGCTCTACACGGGTTTCCAATTTTGTCGTGAAATTGGATACAAACGACAGTCACTGCTTATGACGAGTCAGACAAAAGTTCCACAAAATAGAACGAAGCCTTTATTGACAGTTGTGACGATATGCCATCCGCCTGGACTTCAACAGACCCTCTTCTCTCTCTCTCTCTCTCTCTCTCTCTCTCTCTCTCTCTCTCCCTCTCCTCTCCTCTCCATCTCTCTCTAAATCTGTGTCTTGTTTCGACTCTTAATGCTATTTACTCTTAACTCTCAGTAAATGTTGACATTTAAGGACTTACTGCTAAAATGACGACAATATGTACTAATAGATAGAACGCTGTCCTAACTATAAATATTGTGTTACATTATTTTACTTCGACTCTATCTGTGAATAAATGGTTCACACATTCGTCACTAATTCACTCAATTATCTGAAAAAGAAAATATTCAAAAAAAGTGCAAGCACACTGCAAGCACACTGCAAACACACTGCAAACACACTGCAAAAAATTTATTAATAAACAAATGAAAGCTCTGCCCTTTGCCTCACATTGGTTCACCTTGCTCAACTATTTTTTGAAATCAATGAAAATTAGTTTCTAATAATAATTGCTTTTATTAGTGATATTTATATCTGAATAAAAGTTAAATGAAAAATAGATATAAATAAGAGAGAGATTTGAGAGGTTATACTGTATTTGAGATTACATTTAATGCTAAAAATAATAAGAAAAACAATGAGTTAGTCTTCGCTAAGATTTTGAAAAGTTTGAACAATTTGTTAGTATTTATTCAGACAAATGGAATGAAACATATAAAAGGATCGTTAGGTTTTAGTTAGGTTTTAGCAAAAGCCAACAAATCAGTACAAATCAGTACTGAGAATATGTTAGGAAAGGATCCAATAAAAACATTACATAAAACTAAAAGCGATTTAAACATTTAAGAATTGAAAAGCATTTGTTAAGTGAAAATATATGGCATATGAATGACATATGTGTTTGTATCACATTTCTATTGTGAAATATAAAGGAAAATATAGACTAATGGATGCATCAAATGCTGAGACACATCAGTGTTAACGTACATCAATTCACAACATTTACACTAATATAATGCTGACAACAGATGTTTGCAAACCAAAGAAACGCTGAAAAAAGCGATGGAAAGCAATCAGATTATTAAATTGATATGGATTTCAATGTTTGTCTAAATAAAGTTTGGCTTAAAAGCAGGAAAATTCTAACAAAAATATACACACAATCACAACACATACACACACTCACAGAGTTGTGAGTTGTGACTGAGTATTGAGAATCACTGAGAGTGCAGTCAATATCATATATAAAGTGAGTATAACTGCCTCTAAATTCTCTCATTCATAGGGAAACAAACGCTTCGGGTTATCCTCAATACAATTCAGTTGAGTGAGTAGTGGGTGAGAGAGAGAGAGAGAGAGAGAGAGAGAGAGAGAGAGAGAGAGAGTACGATAGCCTTTCAAATAGAATATGGGACAGGCTGTCAGTCAAATTGACATGTGGTAACCCGTTTCCAGTCAATTAGATGCGATGCTATTACACGCCTTAACGCTCAATGCTTTCTATGCTGTTATACCAGTGCTCTAATGAATAGATCAGTGTTTGAATAAAAGTTATACTAATTTTAAGCTAAAGATTTAAATCAATATTCAAATTAGATCTTTAGTTTGTGTAACCGTTTATTCCGTTTTTAATTTTACGAGTTTTATGTTCTGTAACCACAATTACAGACATTTATTGACACAAATATAACAGTGAGTCTCATATATAGTGAGATATTCTCATACAAAGCAAATAAATATTTTATCTCAAATTAAATTATAACGCATTGAATAAACTTAATTAACTGAAACGAAGGACATTCTTCTAATATTGCAATTAGAGATGAATATTGAAATTCTGTTTGAATTAGAGATTCATTGAATTCATGCTTTACAGCAAAAGCGCATCAAAAGTAGGTATCGCTTAGAGGTGTATTAGAAGCGGCTATACTTCACACTTGGCTCATAACAAGGGGTTCAACAATCTTTACATCAAAACTCTATATAACTTTATTTGGATATATTCTACACTTAATCAAGAGTTGGATATTTGTCTATAGGAGGTACAAGAATGAAATGCCAGAAGTGCAAACTTTATTACATTCTGTGCTATCATGTGCTACATCTCTATTCTCTACTGACAACAAACCTCATAAACAGATAATTCCTGTTTTGAAACATTCCTATAAAAATTCTGTTCAAAAGTTATATTTATTGAATGAAATTATAAACCATTGAATGAAATGCTTTAAATGTTTTTTATCAAAATATAAGACACTTTTCCAGAAAAAAAAAAGATAAAAATTGATAAAATCAGTCGTTAGTCAACAGAATGAAGAATAAGTGAAGTGAGTATCAAAAGTAGTTCGTATCCAACAATAACACCATTCGTATGGTTAAGTCGGGGAGGATTTCCAATATAAGGTCTGCAGTAAATCAATTTAGTTGAGTCTAATGTCAACATTTGTACCGAACTGATCAACTGAGCCTTCTTTGCACACAATGAAAACCATAATTCGATTAACAGTAGTGTAACCAAAGCTCTCACATATGGCTCAGTCATAACGTGTCATATCTTTTGGTGAAAAGAATGTGACATTAAATAACTCACAGAAAAATACATTCAAAATATATAAAGAAATAAAAAAAAAGAGAATAAAATACAAATAAAAAAATGTGAATAAAAATCAGAACAAAACTAATAAAAGTTTCGAAATTTTATGAACGAATTCGTTGAACAAATCGTGAAACAAATATTAATACAATATTGAAAAATGTGAGAAACAGCTAATAAGTGACCGCAGGTTTGCCTCACATTGAAAACAAGTCGAATAACAAACAAGGATTGGATCGAAAGCTAATTTGATATTCTTATAGAGCGAATCAATTGGTGTTCACTTTTATCGAATGCAGATTTATTAATACAATGTCTATTCGTTGCACTACTCTTCACTTCTCGGATAACGGTTTGGGTTGTGTTGGACTCAAGGGATCGCAAACGAAACTGAGTTAAACGAATCAGTGGTTAAACTAAACTACATTTTATCATAAAATTTTTTACGGAATATATGCGATCAAACACTTCATGAATAATAAGTGTTTAGTTGTGTTTCGCCACCAATTCATTGGCTGCCGATTCCTTCTGGCGACAGACCATTCAATATTCCTCTCACTTCAACGCTTGTAATCAAATGTGGTTTCAGAAGATCTCAAACTAACTCTAACTCAACAGAAACATAACTAATCAATTCTGAACTCATATTTTGCATAATTTTAGTTAAGGAAAAATCAATCGTTTTTTTCAATGTTATTTATAATCGGATTTTTATACACGACTTTAAATCCAATATTATATATATATTCTCAAACTTTAAATCATTTACTCAATCGATGGCTCCAAATGCAGACATAACTACTCAAAGAAATATAACCTCAAAGTTAAAAACCGAATCACAAGAAGAGAATATTTCAATACATTATTTGAATTTATTTGAATCATAAAATAGAAATTTGAATATTTCTATGATTTTTGAATAAAAAATGAAGGAATGATAGGAATAATCACTTTTGAATTTATTTTCAAGTTTTTTTATTATTTCAAACTTTTATATTTAACACAATTTTGTTTTACTTTTAAAATAAAAAAAATTGAAAAGTTATGTACGACTTATGAAATAATACAATAATTTTAGATTAAGATCTGATTTAAACAATAAGTATTGAACATCAAAATGTGAGCTGACATACAATTATTAAAATTATATATCATATGATTTATTATTCTTTTCACACATTTAACTAAAAGTATTAATAAATATTGAAATTAAAAATATTTGTAAAAAATGACAAAAAATGAAAAATAGTGTTATGTTTAAAATAATATAAAATTATAAATTACAACACAATATGAGTTCAAAATCTTATTTTACATATCATATATAATACCATACATTGGTTTGTATGAACACACATTTTCAGACAATAAAGTTGGAGAAAACTAAAATTGAATCAATTTAATATCTTAAGATCCAAGTTAATTTCACTTATATTAATATAATATATTTTTTATGTTACGAACCATTTTTAATAATTTATATTGACTTTAGCTTACTCCTCTTTTACCCCTAACTCTTACTTCTATTTAACCACTCCTTTCCTCCCAAATAGCATCTGTTAAAAACTGTCCCATAAACCGATACTTTCTTACTTAAAGTTAAAATGTCTGTATATTTATTTGACCAATGATAAATTTTTAAGCTACAGTATAAATCAGGGATTGCCAAAGGATAGGCTATTAAAGGGGAGGCTATTTGGGCCTGGATGAAAAAATCTCAACAGACAGTGTTTGTCGATAGAGGCTAATGTTAAGGTTTCAAAATCCTAGTGAATATTTTTCCAATTTTTGCTCTTCTAGGAGATATTCTGGAATACCCCCTATTGGATATCCATGACATAAATGATTTGCATTGTTAACTTATATTGCTAACTTACTATCTACTTATAAATTGAATTCAATTCATTTTCACAATTATGTAATTATTTCTCAATACTTGAATATTGAATGTTTCAAACATAATAACCATCGCTAACAATATCCAACAAATTCATTCTTTGAATGATTTCAGAAAATTTATAATAGAAAAGTAATTAAACTATCAAAATAGCATAGCATTCAATTATTGTAGATGAAATTATATTGTAACATTTTGTTGTAACACTATTTTTACTAATATTAGTTTTAATAATTATTTTTTATTTGAAATGTTTTTCTCAAATAAGGGTTTTATTTCCATTTTTGTTAAGAGTTTCTAAACAATTGTTTACAAAATTTTATTCATAATATTTGTATTCAATTTACTGAAAACAAATGAGAGTTCAAAATATAAAAATGTTATTACAGTAAAGACCCTATATTTTAACCGTTCTATAAGTTTAATATTTTCTTTAATTGAAAAATATATCATGACAATTTTGAAAAGCAATAAAAATTCTTTAAGTCCAATATTTCCATATTCTGAACACAAATTTATAAAATTTTAATGATTTTAGCAATTATTAAGACAAACATTAAAGTCAACAAAAGACACTAAATATTTGAAAATTTAAACAAGACATTTCAATTCTTATATTATTATAATAGTTTTAAAGATATCTCTTCTATAATTAGTTGTAAATAAAATGAATAAACTGTTACCGAAAAGAGAAATAATATTATAATTATTATATTAATGACAAATTAACTTAAAGAGTTATATTCAAGAATAGGCAAAATATTATGTAGATCTTTATGAAGCTTCATTAAAACTAGCTTGATAGGAAATTCGTTTGTATTATTTTAATATTTTGTGAGTTTCTTTTTATTAAAATCAAATAGATTATAAATAATCCTGATTAATTTAAAACAGATATTTTTATATTACATGAAAGTTGTTTCAATGATAAACGTCTTTTTTAAAAATAAATATTCACAAAATTGATTTCAATACAAATTCAATGAATTTATGAATCATTATTGAAAATATTATCATGTATAAAATATAGTATGTACCTTTTATATCTATGACTTTTGAGTAACATAATTATTTGTATTTTGCCTATTCCTTGTTATATTATAATATTAACCCTTCGATCAAATTAAGTCACAACTTATTACTCATAAATTACAAAAATATTAAGAAAAATAACATTTAAATATTAATAACTTATTATTTTAAATATCATTTTAAAAACTATTGTATTATTCTTTAAGTCAAACACATTCTAAATTTCTAAAAATGTTGGCATTTTGGATGTTAGAGATATAGAGCTTTTTCTGTATCACTCTATAGACTCTATACTATACATTTACATCTGATTAAGAACAAACCAGAAATAATAACAGGGTTTTCGTTAAATATTTCTTAAGTAAAATAAATTCTCATGGTCATTCATAGTGCTGCCAACTTGAAGATCTTGAATCAAGTAGATATAATATAATGTTATGGTAAAATCAAGTAACTATTAGAAAAATTCCAAATTTTACAAGGATTTTTATAATCTCAAACAAGTACAATAAAACCTCTATAAATAAACCCAAGTTTGGAAATAGAAATTTGGTTGAGATATAGAGGTTTCTTAGATATGGAGATAATTTTCTATGCAAAATGATAATTGTAACAACCATTTGGGATCGAGGTATAAGGGTTTTTTAGATATAGAGGTTTCACTGTATTGCTATTTTGATTAAATTTAGCAAGTAGAATTTTAAAAAATCAAGTAGATTATTTGATTTTCAATTAGGTCTGGGGAACACTAAGTCATTCATTAGATTATTTGTTGACAAATTCAAGTAATCAGGTTTTAATTGATTTATAAAGAATTGTGGAATATTATAACATTGTTTATTCATTACTGATATGTTATCAGTGATAACCACAAAATAAATTAAATATAATGTTTGTATAATTCAATATAAAATCGTAATTTTCATATATTTTTTTATAATTATAATTTATAATTATATTCAGTGAAAATTTTTGTATTGAGACTAGTAAATCTATTTTTAAAAATTTTATCTTAAGTGTTTAGCAAGGTGATATTTTTAAAAATTCACTTATATATATTTATAATTTTCATATACAGTGTGACCTCCTTATAACGAATGGGTCGGGACCAATTTTTTGTTCGTTATAACGAGGATTCGTTATAACGAGTATAGTCTATAAAAATTTTGAAATTTATCTAGCAAAATTTTAGTGTTAATAATAATCAGACGTGTAAATAGGGAGTGGACTTTAAGTTCCAGCACTTCATTTGACATCATATGACGTTTGACTCAATTCAAAATATTAGTGACATTGAATCACAATTTTTGGTCT
>JAQFZM010000582.1:0-28968 GCA_034695785.1 Galumna obvia
CAATCCCTCCCGTTGACGTCACGGGAGTGGGAATTTACGGGACTCCCGCGGGAGTCGGGACTCCCTTTGGGTCCTTAGTACCCATCCTTTATTCCACGAAACCATAAGTATGGTTACCATACCTACTCTTTATTGTGATATTGAGAACATTTTTACTGAAATTTCAATATAAAACTTTGAGATAAATTGTTTTGTAAATCGGATTCCATTTAACTTTTCATAGATTTTGCAATTCTGTGAACCACTGAATGACTCTTTGAGTCATCTTTTTTATCATTTATTGATTTTCACTTAATATTCAAAAATCTCTATATTTGTAAATTATCGTCAAATTTATTGTTAATTATCACAATAAACATTCTTGGTTTGGATTAACATCCAATAAACAATAATTAAAGCCTGGGTTTGACCCTAAGGACAAAAAATAATTTAATTAAAAAAAAGTCAGGACTGGAATTATTGGCGACAGAGTTAAGCAAAAAAAGTTTATTTAATCAAAATTTAGGATAAAAGTGACATTAATTTTGATATATATTAGCGCTAATTATAAATCTTTGGACTTTTGTTCTGATTTTCGCTTTTCTCCCGGTTTTTCGGTTAAAACCGGTTTTTCAGTTAAAGCATTTCGTTTGTCTCTATTCCTATTTCTGTTTCGTTTTCGTCTCCTTTTCCTCTTCTTTTTATCTTCGCCTTCAGTTTCGGGATTAAGTTTACGTTTTTCTCCTCTCCTTTTCCTCCTTTCCCTTCGAGTGGTCGGCCTATCGTTGAGCCTATCATTAGGTCTATCAATAGGCCTATCATTAGGTCTATCGCTGGCCTTTTCTCCATTTGTTTTACTGGTTGAGGGCTCGCCATTACTTTGACTACAACTCTTGGGTTTTGGAGGCAGAGGTCGAGTGTGAGCTGTGGAGGAGAGAGGCCTCCAGAGAGGAGGAGAGGGTGACCTCATAACAGTGACAGGACCTTGGTATATGTTTGAGCTGAAGACGGCTTCTGAACACTCATTTGGTTTAAATTTAGCAAGATGATGTCTCACATAATTGAATGATATGAACGACTCCTTACACTCTAAGCAGACAAAAGCGTCGACACCCGTTCCGTTCTTTATTCTTATTCCATGTCTTAAGAACTCATATTTGGTCCGCGAATCCAATTTCTTGATCTCTTGTTTTCGGGCCAAAACAATATTAATATCACTTATTTGTTCGGTAGGTATGACCAGAGATCTGTCCAATTCATCGGCATATTTACCACTTTTCATATCGAAATGTTCTATACTTTTGATGTGATCTAATGCCGAATCCATTGTCTGAAAAACGTCTTCACATACTTTACATAAATAAATATCAAAATTGAAATTTTGTTTCACTTCAACGCCCTGTCGTCTCAACTCTTCGAGCCGTTCCTCTCGAAGGATAATATCTCGACTTTCAATAAGTTTTTCTAATATATATTCGGTTGAGTTATACGACATTTTATCTTTAATTATGATTAAAACCATCGATTAATCATAAATTCAAATATGAGTTCAAAACATTTTTGTCAAAACAGTCAAAACAAAACTCAAAACCGAACCATACATTACGTCAACAAATGATTACAAACTTTTATCAACTTTTTGTCAAATCTATTGTTTTCTATTTTATTGATAAAACTTTAACAAACTCTTAATATTTTAAATAAACCAAGGGTATTTTCACTTAATATTGTCTTTACCATTGTTTTCAAGATAGAGAACAATCTTTTATTTTTAATTTTTCGGTTATTTCATCAAAAGTTGTGTTTTTGAAGTACTATTAATAATTAAATGTAAATAAAATTAAATAAAATAAACAATTATTTGTTTAAATGCAAATAAAATCGACACAAATTTCTCACAAAAAAATTACTAAATACGAGTATTTAATAAAATAATATTAACACTAATAAGAGTAAAATTCTACGTTATATTAAATATATCTAAATATTAAGACTAATCTTAAAATGAGTTATAATTTTAATAAATCTTTGGTAAAATTAAAGCTAATTTGTTCTAATTTTAAGATAATTAACAAATATTAAGAATTAGTCAAACAAATGATACGTCCCTCTACTCTGGGTTTACATTTTCTCAATTCATTAGTGATATTCTGAAGTTCAGTTTCGAGAACAGAGTTATCACTTAAAATAGGATTTGATTTAACAAAATTATCGTCAGTTCTGGAAATCGATTCTAAATATTGTTTAACTAAAGCAAATAAATTAAGGCACTGCTCAGAATTAAGGAGCACTTCTGTGTCTGTCAGCACAGAATAGCCATCCCTTCCTTTGTGTAAAAACTTTTTTGTAGTAATTTTGTAAATTTGTTCGAAATCAAGAGATTTGTCGCCAATTTTGACACTTTTCGGATCAATTCGAGAACCGATAGGTTTGTGGGGATCGAACTCAAAATGAATTCTTGAAACCTGTGCGAAACTCCCGTCAAGGATTGGCCAACGACTGATACTGCACTCTAGTGTTTCATAGAGTTGTTGTCCATTAAGTTTGAGTACAACCAACTCATCCATCATCGGTAGGATTCGCACCAAATCCTTGACTTTGATGTGACCGCTGCTATGAATTTGATCGGAACGGAAAGTCCCCGAATTAATAATAACTGCTTCCGTTCCAAAAGTAGTCAGAAGTATATCACAGATAAAGTTTCCTAAATTTGTTTCTTTGCTTCTGATAACAGAGAAACGTCCGTCCAATTCAACGTTCATTTCACACAAAACTGAATCCATTTGAGACTCAACGAAAGTCGAGAACTTCTGGAGTTCTTCTTTAAGAGACAGGTCTTCTTCAAAGTCAAATGAATTAACGGATATTTCCGAACATTTGATTTGATATTTATTACGATCAGTGAAGTGGACATCAATTTTACTAAATTGTCGAAAATCAGTTCCACTTTTTATGCAATACTTGCCGTTAATTTTTCGGCACTGATAGTCGTGGTCGTGACCGCCTAAGATTAGGTCAATTTCAGGCACAGAATTGGCTAAAATGGTGTCATTAGGCCATCGCATGTGAGTTAAGGCAATTATAAAATCACAAAATTCCTAAAAATGCAAAGATTTGGATTAAATATCATTTGAAGAAAAGACTCACCACTTCTTTGAGATATTTGACCAGTTTTTTAGCCTCAGAGACAAACTCTCGATATGTGTATTCGCCATCGATATCGAGAACCCACTGTTCTTCTACTAAACCAATTATACCAAACTTTTTATCAATAAAAAAGTAAAACAATAAATGATTAGTGTTTTATTGACCAGAGATTGACTTACTTTTATGTCATTCTTAGTAATGATATGCCATTTGTGGGCACTTCCTATCGGACTATTATTTTCAATGTCATAAACATTGGACATAAGCCACGGAAAACGTGTTTTACTTACAAATGTTTTGAGATAATCGACACCAAAATCTGTAAAACAAATAATATAAGAATATTCGATAAATGGGAACCACTGACCGAACTCATGGTTTCCAAAGAGTGCACACTCGACCTCCAGTCCATTCAAAACTGGAACCATTTGTTCCCCTTTTGTGAAAGAACTCACTGTTTATGAGATAATGGATTAGTTTTGAAAATAATTGTTTCAATTGTGACTCAACTGATTGATGGCGCCATTATATCACCGCTGAAGAAGACTAAAGGTTGACAGTGTTTCAAACTCTTGAATGCTGTGAGAAAACGTGTGGCCCCTCCCGAAGGTTCTTCACTTCTGGACTCAATGTTATAACAGTCATTGAAATGAAGAATTGTTACAATTGTCTCGTTATTATTCAACTGATTATCTGTGAAACTAATCATGTCTTTGTTCGCCAATTTCGGCATTTTTATGGTTTTGGACTAAAAAAATAGTTTTAATAATAAATTAGTTCTTAATTAATGATAAAAATACTGATTATCTGTTTTTGAGGTCAAATTAAAATAAAGAGTTATTTGTCTCTAAACTAATATTTTGAGTCAAAACTGTAAACAAAAATAGGATTTGTTTTCTAAAGACAGCAAGGCTTATGCGCGCAAAACATTGGACGCCATATGTAATTTCAAGTTAAGATAATACAAATAATACGTCTATATTTTTCATTTGAAATCATTATGAAATCATTTATTTTTTTTAAAATTGCATATGGCTTCCACTGTTTTCCGCATATTAACTGTCTTTAATACTTTGGCTATTCAAAAAGTACGTAAACTTAAAACTTTTGACAATAATTCTGTATAATATAAAGTGAAGAATATTCTTAAGAATCTTAGCAAGTAAAGTTTTTACCTTAACAATAATTGTGAACAATTTGTTTTCTCGGTTTAATTCGATTTACAGTAAAAACCATTTTATGTTATCAATAATTTAATATTTAATTCAATTCTAAATTTTGAATACAAATATATAAAATTTTAAGTTTTAATTGAAATTAAATAAATTATAAAATAATTTTTTTTAGTATAAATTGACTTCTTAAAGTAACAAGGTATCTAAGCCAATCATAAAATTTTAAATACTCAGTTATAATTGTACAACAATAAGCTTGCTCATTCTCACGTTATGATCAGTTATAGTCTTTAACTTATAGACTATTTTACAGTTTAAACTTTAAATTTAAGAAAAGATTGTCTTAAAAACTAATTTTAAAATGAACTCAAATTTTGAATGTTTTGTTGAAATTTGTGACCAAAAGTATGAAATGGTTGTCAAAGGATTAGGTTTTGTCTTCAAATTTATTGAAATTTATCCAAAAATACAACAAATGGTCAAAATTGGTCTCAAAGAAGACATCAATTTTATTACTCATAAATTCGAGGTTTGTTTTTGTTTATAATAATTATCTCAAATAACAATTTATTACCACAAAAGGTGATGCAATTTATGAGTTTAACAAATGAGTGGTCACTTGTGAAAAGTGCCGAACAATTAATTAAACAAAAGTCTCGATTCCGTATTCAAAAGAATTTACAAGAATTGATAGACTATTCAATGGCTTACAATCAATCAATTGATGAACAAATTGTCAATCAATTGAACCAAAAATTTAATTATTTATTGGAGAATAAGAGAAGAATAGAAATCTATCACTCAATAGTTATGGCCATTAATATCGGTTGGGATCTGTTATCCACTCAGAACTGGACTAAAGTTGAGAATCAATTCAAAGTACGGAAGCCTTTACTCAATTTCAAATATTCTGTTCTCAAGAATGAGTTTCAGCACTGGACAACATTTTATACCAAGGTAATTTAATAATGGGATAAAATATTTTTCGATTTAATCATTTTTCAGAATTACTTAAATATCAACGGAAAAGTTGGCCCCAAATCTCAAAGAATTTTTAATTTACTAAAAGTGATTCATGTCTTGGATTTTGAGAAAGTCTTCTATAAAAGCGATCCAATTAGTAAACAATTGACAGATATTTCACTTTTTCCGTCACTAAAATACTTTTACAATAAGTTTTTAATAAACATTAGAGTCGAGAAAATTTTGACTAAAGAAATGAAAAACAGCGGAAAACAAACGAATGATAAACAAAGTCAGAACACAATTAACCAAAATTCGAGTGACTCTACTCCTCAAATATCAACTAATCCTCACATTTCTATTCCTTCATTTCCTGAAAATCGGAACAGATTTGTTACTTCAGTTAATAATCAAAATAACCATTCATTTGATAAGAATTCATCATTTATTCGGACTCATAACACTACTATTCCTTTCTTTCCCATTCCTTCTAATGGTTATCAAACTCACAGAATAAACATTCCTTTCATTCGAACACAAAATCTGACGAATGATTATATAAATATTTCTTTAGAGGAGAGACTACTCTTTGAAGAAAAAAATGAAATTATGAGCTATTCTTTTATGGCTTATATTATTAAAATTGGATGGAATTTGAGAAGAAATGATAAAAATAATTGGATGAAAGTATCGCATCTATTGTGGAAACATTACAGGAAAATGTTGAGTCCTTTACTTTGTTTGGAAAACTTTCATCGATGGACTGAATACTACGCAAAGGTTTAATCTCTAAATAATTTTTTAATCTCTTAAATTGTTTTCATTTAGAACTACAATAAACTTAACGGAAGACTACAACCAAAGGCGCAAAAAATCTTTGATTTACTCAAATTAGTTCACATTTTAGATTTGGACAAATTTTATGACAATACGAGTCATATTCCGAAACAAATTCGCAAAATTTGGTTAAATTCTGAACTACAAAACTATTATCGCAAATATTTGAGACAAATTCACTTCAAAAAATATAAGGAAATGGAAAGCATTTCAATTCATTTGAATCAAAATCAAATGACAACATTGAAAGAACAAACATCTTGCAATTCTGTAAATAAAAAAGTAGCCCAAACTCCCAGTGCTTCTCAATCTTCTTCGACTTCAAATTGTTTTCAAACAATTCAGAAGACTTATGAAAGAGATTCTCAGAACAGAAGTGGTCAGAGCTCTCAAACACTCGATAAAAACAATTATAACGTGAGCTCTACTAATAATTCAAATCAAAGTCAAAGCACTCGTTTCTCATATTCTATACGTAAGAGAATATTCGAAGAATTACAAACTTTGAGATCAGACAATAACTCTAATTTCAACAAAAAAACAAAAACCAAATGAAAATTAAGTGATTTGTTTGGATTGAATTATATTTTGTTTATAATTTTGTATTAATTTATTGAAACTAAAATTTGAATAATTATTTTGAAGTTTAAATTATAGTTAACTTTAAGTTAAATTCATATCATTTTAAATAAATATTTTTAATATTTCACAATAAATATGTTTATATCTAAAGTAGAAAAAGATTTAAAAAAGAAAATTTTATTCTATTTTGTCGAATTTTGCATGATGCTATATTAATTAAATATAAAAAAATATAAGAATTGTGTTTTACTCAAATTTTGTAAAAAAAACAATATTTATAAATATTTTAATATCAATTCCATAATATTAAGTAAAAAACATTTTTAATGATTTAAATGATTTGACTATTTATTATGTTTTTATTTGAAATTCAGTGATAGTCTATCACTCAATTAATTGTTAATTATTTTGAATTAAAAGCATTTAATTGAATTCATTTGTTTTAAATATTATTTCAAATTCAAACAGTTTTTTAAATATATTTATATTTTAATAAAAATGAGTCAAAATTGTATTAATATTTATGAGGTAAACCTCAGAAGAGATTCATATGAAGACAGAATTTGTTACGATTTATCAAAAGAACTATTAAAGTATTTATCACTCAAAGACAGACTAAGACTTGAATGTGTGTCCAAACAGTTTCAGAAGACTTTATTCGAGACATCAATGGTTTTGATTATTGATTTCGAAGACAAAAATTGTTTAAAGAAAACTGAATATCTTTTGAAGAGATTTCGGACAATTAATTCAATTGATTCGAGTATTAGTCCTGATATCAATTACTATCGTTTGGTTAAACCAATTATTCAAATAATAATCAAATTCTGTAAAAATTTGATTCAAATTTCCAACACTTTTATAACTTATTGTACTTCAGGCGATACCATTAGAAAATTTAGTGAAAAGTTTGGCCCAAATATATTATACTTTAATTTCTATCACTTAAAATATGATAAAATCCACAGATTTTTGTCTCCAATCAAAGAGTCAAAAGTAAAAGAACTTATTCTTAGGATTACCCCGTCTTTTATAAATGATATTCATTTCAAGCAATTAAAGCGATTAGAAATTTGTTTTCTTCGGGCAACTAATATGAATTGGTTCGAGGCTATGGCTCAAAGAAATGCTCTTAATATGAAATATTTGGTTATTAACTGCTGTTATATAAGTGAAGAAAACAAAAGTGTTTTACATATTTTGGAAAAATTCAAGAATTTGATTCATTTGGGTTTACTTTCAAATTATAATTTAAGCGATGAGTTATTCGGTGATCATTTGACACAAATAGCACTCAATTCTATTCAATTGAAAAGCCTTTCACTAAAACTTAAAGTAAATCTTTTAAACATTGAGTCTTTGAAACCGTTCACACATTTCAAGGGTTTGAAACGATTAAGTTTAGAGCTTTGGTTCATTTGTATTGAAGCAAAGGTTTCATTTGAAGAATTCAAAGGATTCCCACAATTGACTCATTTATATATACGTAAAAATTCAAGGATTGGATCGTCTGATACCATATTAACAGATATTGATATAAATTTACCGAAACTTCAATACTTAAATTTAGATAAATTAAGTCTAAATGCAAGTGAAGGGACAATAGATATACTGAACCGTTTGAAGGAATTGAAGGAAATTGAACTTTACTTAACCAACCCTTCAATCTCTTCATTCATTGAATGTAAACTCAAACAAAAGTGTAAAAGAATTTCAAGGATTATATTAAAATCTAATAAAAATCGTTTCGTTTGACATTAAATTTATTTTAATCACAATTTAATTCAAAATATCACTAATATATCATTAAATGTATTTTTTTTAATATTCCTATTTAAGAAATTATTTTAAATTTACTAATTTGTTCACTAAATTATTGTTAATTTGTTTTTATTTCTAAAATATTTAATTTGAAATTCATTTATTAATTTATTATTAAATTTAATAATTGTTTTTAATATTCGTTTGAAAACATTTTTGATAATATCATTAAAAAATGAAAAACAAAAACGAATTTAATGGCATTAAATTCATTCACTGATTTTAATTGTTTTAATTAAACTAATATTTTTGAATTAATTTTGCTGTTTATTCCACTCCTTATTATAATACATAATATTGTAAGATATGAATAACAAAAAAATAGAATCAAAATCTTTGCGAAAGTCATTACAAAAGAAGGAATGTAAACACGTTTCTAAAGAGGACTGGAAACTAATAATGAAAACTATTGAAAATTCCCGTAAAGTAAAGTCTGCAGTAATAGTCGATGGTTTAAATGCTATGCCTTTATATGTTCCGACCCATGACTTCAAATATTTCTATCCATACAATGAATTCGATGAATGGCCGCTACTTTTCTTCAAAGACGACAATTACTTGAAATGGATCGTCGATCAACTAAAGGAAACCACATTCTTCTTAAGAATACATGTCTGCGATCCCATTGAAGTTATGCATAAAGTCATTAAAAAGTTGCCAGAACTCAACCAAATCAGTTTTCATTACTTTATTCTTACAAATGAATGCATTAAATATTTGACTGAAAACTTCCCGAAATTAGAAGTAATTAATTTTGAGAATTCAATTGGAATTAAGTTAGAAGAGTGTCGTCTTTTCAGTCAATTCAAAGAATTACAGCACTTAAACCTCAGCGGTTCTGACATTTATGAGGAAAGTTTAGAAGTTTTACTTAAGAGTTGCCCAAAACTCAAGTCATTAAACATAAGCAACAATTCTGGGATAACCGGCAATTGTCTCACTTTAATCAATAAATCCATTGAAAGACTAGATTTAAGGGACTGTTGGAGAATAGATCCACAAATAATTATATCAATGGTTGGACTCAAACTGCAATCATTAGTAGAACTACTCCTTAATAGTGGTGTCAACGATGAGTCGATGATAAAAATATGCGATAAATGTATAAATATTAAACATTTGACTATAAGTTTTGATTATTTTACGTATACTGATATTCACGGCCGAAGAATTTTATCTGATTGTGGTTTCAGTGCCATCAGTAAACTCGAAGACTTGAAAATATTAAGTCTAAGACATTGTGGAAAACTTACCGATTGTTCGCTTCAAAACATTCTCAAAGGATGTAAAAACTTAACGCAATTAATAATAAATGTTAGACACAGACATAAACTCACAGATAACGCTCTTGGTGATATTGGAATGTGGTGTCCAAAGATCGAGTTCTTTGAATCAGTTCACAATCAATTCATTGGAAAGAAATCAATTGAAAGTATCTCTAAAATACCGAATTTAACGGCACTTGTGTTGAGAGGAGACAAATGTGTTGACAATGATATCACTCGAGTTCTATATAATTGCAAGAAATTACTTCATTTGAATGTCGACGGATGTAATGTCGATGAATTGGTTCTCACGGCTTGTATTGATAGGGCCCGACAATTGCAACCAAACAATCAAATATTGAAAGTATCGCTCATCTCAACTAACATCGATCGCTCAGTCATTGATTTATATGAAATTCATTTTCCGCCGAATCTTAGGATTAGAGCGAGTGGTCCTCTTAATTATGAAAACTTCGCAGAATTTAATGGCAAATTTACATTGATTGGTAAACTGAGCTGGTTCTTTCCTCATTATTGGATTGATTTTAATTAATATTTTTTTGATTAGATTTTATTTCAATAATATTTAATGTTTTAAAAATTTAAAAAACATATAAATTTATTTATTGAATACATAAAAATAGTCGTTAATTAACTTTTATTTCTAAATAAATTAATTTGAATTCATTTTATTGTTTCAAATATTCGTTGAAAACAGAATATAAAAATGTCTTTAAATAGTACTTCAAATGAAGTAAACCTCAGAAGAGACTCATATGAAGTCAGAATTTGTGACGACTTATCAAAAGAGTTGTTAAAGTATTTATCACTTGAAGACAGACTGAGATTCGAATGTCTTTCTAAACAATTTCAGAAAATCTTATTCCAGACATCAATGGTTTTGATTATAGAATCAGAAGAAAAAAACTGTTTGGAGAAAACCGAATATCTTTTGAAAAGATTTCCGTCAATAAATTCAATTCGCTTTAACTCCAGTTTTTTAGTTGATTCTCACCATTTGGCCGAATCTGTTATTCAATTATTACTCAAATACTGTAATAATTTGTCTCATATTTCTCCAACACTTATACTGTATTGCAATTTAGAAATTATTAGAAAATTTAGCCAAAAGTTTGGCCCAAATTTATTGGAATTAAATTTTTGTCTTTTAAGTGACGAACAAATACTCAGTTTTTTGTCACCAATGAAAGAGTCAAACGCCAAACAAATGATTCTTCGATTTCCGTTCGCTTTTATATATGACATTCATTTCAAGCAATTAAAAAGTTTAGAATTTCGTTTGTCTTCAGTATTTGATATGAATTGTTTCGATGTTATGGCTCAAAGTTATGCCGAAAATATAAAACGATTGGTTATTGACTGCAGTTATATTAGTCAGGAAAACAAAAGTGTTTTATATATTTTGGAGAAATTCGAGAATTTGGTTCACTTGGAGTTTAATTCAATATATAATTTAAACGACGAGTCATTCGGTGAACATTTGACACAAATGTCACTCAATTCTATTCAATTGAAAAGTCTTTCATTGAAACTTAATGTAAATACATTAAGTCAAGAATCGTTGGAACCGATCACACATTTCAAGAGTTTGAAACGATTGAAATTATGGTTTTGGTTTAATTGTGAAAATCCAAAAGTTTCACTCAATTCATTCAAAGGGTTTAGACATTTGATTTACTTATATATTCGTATGAATCCCGTCAACTATTTCGAGGACTTAACAGATATTGACATCAATCTACCAAATCTTCAGTACTTATATTTATTTGGATTTCTTATTACAAGCAAAGAGACAGCAAATATTCTGAGCCGTTTGACAGACTTGAAGATAATTGAACTTCACTTAATTGACTCTTCAATCGCAGCTCTCATTGAAACTAATATTAGAAAAAAGTGCAAAAGAATAACAAAAATAAAGTTAGAGTAAAACTTGTTAGTGTTTTCAGTTAGAGTCAAATGTAATATTTTTGTAATATTTTTGTTTTATTTCAATAAAATTCATATTTCAATCAAAATTTATTAATATTTTAATTTATTAAAATAATTCAAAAAATATATGTATTTATGAGTTTAATATCGAAATACAAAAAATCATTTCATATTAGAAGACATCCCCTATTCTGACAAACTTTAGCCGCGATATTAATACCAAAATTGACGGCTTCTTCTATTGTATGTCCACAAACCAACTGTGAGACAACTCCTCCAACAAAGGCATCTCCCGCTCCGATTGTGTCGCCCTTAACTTCAATTTTAGGCACAGAAAAAGTTTCAATAATAACTTCTTCTTTATTTAAATATTTAGCGACAATAACCGGTTCTGAGCCCTGAGTTATGAAAACACATCGTTTAATACCAGACCACAAGTGATTGGTTTGTTTAGATTTTGTTAGTTTTGCGATCGTTTTGGCGATTATTTCAATGTCTGATGTCTTAAAACCTGTCAAATGACAATAAAAAGCTTTCGCTTCATAACTGTTAGCAAAGACTGCGTCCGTGTATGGCATCAAAAACATCAGTTCCTCGAAGTGTTTATTCACGACATAAGTCGCAGAAAGAGAGAGAAAAAAGTTTTTGTTGAGTCTTTCACTGGTTTTGGCTAAAGACATGACAGTAATCGGAGAATGAGTCAAAAAATACGATTCGGCGAAATGAATCTGTGATTTATTCAGTGCTTTTTGCACAAGACTTGACTCAAGGAATTCTTGTGGTAAGGCTTGAGATGCACCGATATTTGCCATAAGAGTGCGATTAGTGTCAGAAGTGACCATTCCTGCGGACACTCCCGTTGGAAGACTTGGATGATAGTAATAAAGAGTTCTAACATTAGCCTCGAGAACCATTCTCTCCAATAATTGTCCGCTTCTGTCTTTTCCTATACATCCGATGAAATACACTGATTGGGGACCCGTTATATCTGTTAAAATCTGTTGAGCGATTCGGGCAGAGTTTTGGGCTGACCCTCCTTTTAAACAATAGAAATAAAATTATTGTTATATTATATGAACTCTTGAATTCATATAATAAATCGTACCGGGAGTAGTGATGACATCAGCTTTGGCCAAAAGTTTGTCAAATATGGGTAATTGCCATTCCTCTGCCTCACAGTTATCGTCAACTTTTAATTTATATTTTTCTAAAAAATTTTGGTCACATTTTGCCGATATATCCAATAAAGTGTTCCCTAAAAATACTATACTTTTGCTATAAATTCAAATAAAAAATTCAATTATTTTTTGAAAAATCAAAAAAGACTTACTCCTGGTTTCCATTCATAACTGTTTTATTTTTTCTTTAAAAGTGTTGACTCTTTGAAGGGAATGTTATTTTTTCATTGAATGAGACTTTTGTTAAACACTTTTAACATCAAACGGAATGAATTGTTTGACAGATCAGAACCATTCAGTTTAGTAGTCAGTATTTTTAAGACTTCTTCCGATCAAAACTTATTTTAAAACACGAATAAAGTGTTGGAATGCGATTACAAATCCGATAAGAAATTTGGTTCAATTGCTTTAACATAAAACACTTAATATCGGAATGTTTTGTAAAACTGAAAACAATTTAAACTAAAATATAGTAATTGTTTTGAAACGAATATAATTTTAAATATTAAATATTACTAAACACTTAACAACAGTAGAGTAACTGTTACTCTAAAACTATTAAGATTTTAGATAAAAATAATCTTATAATTAAGAACTTATTTTATTTATCAAAAAAATTATCAAAACATTTGCCAAAAGGATTATTGATAATTAGTCTCTCTCTCTCTCTCTCCCCACGAATATAAACTTATTGTAAAAATTTCAGTGAATTATCCAAAACTTCCCAACACTTAGAGATTTGAAATTAAATAACTCGAAACGAATCACATTCCGTGACTTTTATAGCTATAAATAAATTTTCTTTATTTTTATTTAATTTATTCATTTAAACTAAACTATTAGCTAATGAAAATAAATGGTTTCAAGTTAATTTCTTAAATTGAACATGATTAATTTGAAATAAGTTAAATATTTACAACATTTACAACAAGAATTAAATTCAATTATTAGTGAATAACAATTTAATGTCACTTACAGTCTATTTAGAGATGTTTTTGTTGTCATTCATTTAATATTTATGTTTAGTTTTCATTTTAACTGATTTTATTGATTTTGCAACTCTTGTGACGATATATTTGACGAATCAAATACTTGTTTGTGACGATCGATAAAAATTGTGTTTAATTTAAATTTACTTTTAATGCAATTAAAGAGAATTCAAATAGAATTTGCTTTTAATTAAATTAAAACATTTTTAAATTTATTTTATACTTAAATTCAAAAACATTTGCAAATTTTGAATTAAACTTCAAATTTTAAAATTCAACAAAAATCATATTAAAAGAAGAATTCATGCAATATGTGGTGTCCTTAAAGCATTTGTGGTTTAACCCATTTGAGGACCCATTTCTCCGACTTTCTCCAAATTAACGGCAACTTTAAGAATAGAGTATTTTCCTAATTTCAAAAATATATAATAAAAGTTAAATTTAATATTTATGAAAACATTTACCCATTGAGAGCTCAACAATATCTTCAACAGCACTGACTCCCACTTTGAAATCCTGGTTCTCATAGTTGCCATCACCTAGGTTAACTGAATCATTTCCAGTTGGGAAATTATATTCAATCACATTAGCACCATATCCATCTATTGATGCAAAAAAGCCTAGATAATAACTTTTTTATTAAGCATGAATTTGCTCACATGATTCCATGTTAATATTGCACTGATAACCTGAATCTTTCTTATAGCAAGGCACAGTGACACGTAACCTAGGATTCAATTATAAACTTATAAATATTACTATTATTATTAATGGTTTAAAACAGAATACAATTGACTCGTCATAACTGATCCGTCGGCAGATATGGAAACAAATAAATTTGGTTTTGGATCGTTGAATGGCTTAACAGATATGGCACTCGAAAAGAAGGTGTCCGGAGTCCAAATCAACTCATAAAAGTTGGCGCCGCCCACTAGTTTTCCCTTTCGGTTCGAATCCGAGAGTCTTTTGTCCACAAATTTTTGTCGGAAATACATATTTGTAGTGAATTTCTGTTAAATAAATAATCTGTAAAATAATTTCCATTAAAAATATAATACCCTTTCTCTTTCATCGAATTTATAGTTATAGAGATGTGCAGTAACTCCAACAGCAATAGCCTTGTCCTCTAAATTTTAAAATTTTAATTTCAATACTCTATCAAACTTTTAAAAGTTTAATAATTGAAACTTACCCTCAAAATTTGGGGACAAATCTTTGTTGTAGTCTTTCGGATCCATAAGTTTATCCATTAGCAGATCATAATCTGATTTTGAACTTTTAGGAAATAATATTAAATCATTTTAAGATTTATATATCAGTTATGTTTACCTCTTCAAAGGACTGCAATTCACAATTCCTAAACAAATGAGACTCAAAATTATTAAAAATTTCATTTTCATAGATGTTATCAAACGATACAATTCTTTATAAATTTTGATAAAACTTTTGATTTTAGTGAATGAAAAGTCGACCCATTTTATAGCAGAAGAATTTTAATCAATGCCAGGGATGACATCAATGGGTTATTCAATTAAGTTAATGAGGATATTCTCAATCAATTGTCCGCTTTTTAGTGACAAAAATATTTTTCAAATATTTGCGTCAATTGATTTCAATTACATATTAAATCATTTTATGTAATCTTAAAAAATATAATAAATTTATTAAATTTAATAACAAAATCATCTAAAAGTGAAACAAAAATTGTTAACAATTAAAAAAATGGCGTCCAATCAGATACAGAGATTATCAGTTGATAGTAAAAGTAGACAAACTGTAAAGGATTTTATTTTAAAAACATAGTTATTTTGTTGTTACTTTAATTCTATTTTTAACAAAAGCCAAGATTAAATTAAATAAGTGGTAATAATAAAGAATTCATTTAACATATATTTTGTTTTTTTCCGGAGAATTTCAATTTCAATTATTTATTTAACTGTAATTTCAATAACAAGTCTTAACCAGGAATTGACAAAACTATATAAAGATAAATTAAAATAGTTTGACAACAAATATGTAAATTTCAAATATTTTGTTTAATAAAATTATTAGATAATTATTACAATAAAAACAGATTTAACTTACTTTTTACTTGATAATTTAGCATAATTATATAAAATTGCTTAACATGTAAAACTCAGAAAGTAAACAAGTTAGAAAATTGAATTATATCATTTTAAGTGAAGACTTGTTTTTGAATTTTTTTATCAAAATAATCAAAGAAAATCATTAAATTTTTTAAATTTCGCAAATTTTAACAAAATATCTTGTTAAATTTATTGAAAATTGAATCAAATTTAAAAATGATCAAGCTCAATAAATGTATGAAAATGAGAGCTAAATTAATTGGTTTTAATCAGGGATGGCAAATAGGGGGTATTCGGGAATAAATCCCTTGGAGCCAAAAATCGGAAAAAAACCCCTCCCCCCTTAGACGAGAGTCTGAGGACCCCCCCCCTAGAAAAAGAGAGTAAAAAAGAGGGAAAAATTCGAAAAATTAAGCAAAAAGAGAAAAATATAAGAAAAAAAATCAAAAGATGGCAGGAATTTTGAAAAAAGTTAAGAGAAAATTTCAATAAATGCATAAAATAGTCAAAAATGGAGCTTTTACGCTCAAATTTTGGTCCTCTAAAATTTTGAAAATTTTACAAAATTGCCTTATTTTGCCGATATTTCTTAGTTTTTTGCATTAATTTTGATAAAATGCGTTAAAATATGACTAAATATAGTCATATAAGTAAGAAAATGCGTTAAAATTGATGTTTTATGTTTTTAAGCAATTTTGGGTCATTTTCAAAATACTCCCCTTATACCCCCCACTTAGCTCGGACCAAAATACCCTATCCTTATACCCCCCCCCCTTGGACCGAGGAGTTTTGCCATCCATGGTTTTAATTAAATTAATTATATGAGAGATTTACACATTATTATAGAAATAATTTAATATTTACAAATAGAAAATTGTTGTATTATATTTTACAACAACCTTGATTAAATTGTTTCTTAATTATTTTGCCTATAAATGAGATAATCTAAAATTTCCAAAACAAGAATTTACTTAATTTTTATGAATTGCATTTTTATATGAGATTTGCGACAATCATTCAAAAAAAAGTTATGCAATCTTTCGAATATCAATTGGTTTTGACTATAAATAGAATTGGACATATAAATGCCCTTGTAAATATTATATCACAAGCTTATACAATAAATTGTAATACATTGTAAAAGTCATAATAATTTTAAGTTTTAGTAATTCATGGAATGGAAGACTAAATCATTGATTTATTGCATAGAATAGTGAATTGCTTTTTGTTACTCTTTTGTATTAATACTAAAATAAGGTTTTATAAATCAAATACTAAATTCTATTCTTTTATTGAGCCTTACTTTCAGATACATTTTAGGAAAATTATAGCCTATAAGCTATAACTTATAGCATAAATACAATAAATAAGGAACTAATTTATTAACAAAAATATTATAAATTGAATGAACTTTTCTTTTGATAAATTTTTGTAGACAAAACGATGGAATAAAATCCTTTGAGAAGAGTAATCTTGATAAAATATGTAATGACTTATTTAATACTAGCAATTGGTTAATGAAAATACTTGGTAAGTGCATTCAATTAGTATAATCAAATATTTGACCCCTCTCTGTGTTTGAAAATACTTCACTGCTTTTATTCAAATTTCATTATTTTTTTAAAAATATTTTATCATAATTTCATTGAAATGATTTCATCGATGCTTTCGACAGTTTAAGTGAATCCATGCATTTGATCCCAAATTACTATTTATAGCGAGAATCAAATAATAACAGAATTTATATTTAAATTAAGAAAATCTAAACCTTGACTTTAATTGAATGAATATAAATATATAAAAATCTGAATTTCTTTGTATATATTTGGATGTATAATATAGTAATACAAATAATAGTAATAATAATAATATTTAAATTATATATTTTATATTCCTTTTGTAAAATAATAATAATAGTAATTAATTTATTTATAATTTTATTTAAATATTTCTATTGATTTCATGAAAATTTATAAATTAAGGTCTGATTTATAACATAAATTATGAGTTATTTTTGAATATTTTGTAATTTTTATAATACTTTTATAAAATTGTTTTCATTGACTTTTCTTTGACTGAACTCTATTAAAATGTTTTAATATTTTTATAAATTATATTTTATTTCATTAAATTCAAAGAAAAAATAAAATAAAAGTATGAGAAAAAGTCACTGATTTGAGTCTTTTGACTTATATGTGACTCATTTTAAAATTATCCGGATTTTAAACTTTTTATAGCGTTGCAAAAAGGTTTGTCATAAGTTTGTGGAGAGTTTAGAGACTTTGATTTAAAGCCAACTGATGTGTGGGTTAAGGCAACGAAATCAATGATAGCAAACGGCGATAGAGTGCATCCCTTTTCCTTTGCATACAATTCTATTTATTCTTTCCTCTGAATAGTGTAGAGCTCGAGCCTCGAGAGCAGCGAAGAATTGCCTGTAATTCAAGTTTTTGTTCAATAATCTGAGCGAAACTCAAGAGTTCAGTCACTCGACAGACAACAGTCGGGCGAACATTGGCTTCGGTTATAAACGTTTTGATTTCATATTTTTGTGATTCATTTTATTTGTTAAGAATAAGACTTCAAAATAATATCAAACGTTTTAAAGTATACTCTGACTGTAAAATTCAAATCAGTCTCACAATCACTTCATTGTTATTGTGGTCTACACTCCTCTCGATTATCAATACTTCACTTTTTATTCAATTATATTAAAATCAAAGTAAATAACAAAAAAATAAACGGTAAGTCTTTATCCCTCTTTTGACTGATTGAAGAATAATTTCTTTCAAAATCGAGTGTTTTATTGAAAGTTAATTTAAGTGCAAAACTATTTGTATTCTTTCACTCAATTTTGTTAATTATAAGATTTACAATTAATCAATTAATTAATGATAAATGAGTTCTAATTTATAACATCTTGATTATTAAAATTTCATCAATTACATTTTTGCATTTATAAAATGAGTTAAATATTAATTTGTTGACGAAAATTAATCATAATTTTGTTTTATTTCAAAATTGCAATTAATTTTAACTCGACTTCCGATGAATTTAAGTGAAACGGATATTAACTAATAAATATGAATCGATAGATATTACGTAAAATATATTCCTGTAAAATCTGTTTTATTTGATATTATTCGACAAATATTTCATAAGAGTTTTCTTCTGAAATTTAATCAATATTTTAATGAAATTTAATAGTAATCCTTAAATGAGTTTTATTCGCTTTACTTTGAGTGTAATTCTAGGTTTATGTCATTGGGTTAATGTATATGTTTTTTGTTTAATATTTTAAAACCAAAACAATAATTAAAAACAAAGTTTTATTTCAAATATATATAATCATAACATTTAAAAATAAAGTGGATTAAACCATTTAATGTCTTAAGTATAGGTATAGTTGTGATGACATTTTAAAAGTTTAGTTATAAATGACTTTAAAACGACTAAACATTCTTATTATGACTGAAATGCTTTTATTTAAAGAATTCGCACAGAATTACATTGAATTATGTATTTAATATAAAATATCTATTATTATGATATTATTATTATATTTTGTTTACAATTGAGGAAAAGACAAATATTTTTGTTGAATAAACTATTATTTAGTGAATTATTACTTCCCTATTCTTGGTTTGTTTAAACCTTTAGGCCTGGAGGGGTCACTTACGAAACATCACTTGTATTACATTTTATGCCAAAAATGTAGTGAAAAGATCTTTGAAATCATTGATTTTCAGTTAAAAATAGTATTTTAGTTGAAATAGTTATGACACAAAAGTATGAAAAATATGTGCTTTGAATTCTTTCAATGCTTTTAGAAAATGAATTAACTCTAAATTTATACAATATTTTAAAATATCATTTATTTAAGAAATTAAATCTCTTTTTAGCTCTCATTTCAATGAATTTCAGTGACATTTCATTAATTATAGCACTTTTGAAATGAAGAAATTGTAAGAATATTATCATAAGTTTTGCACAAAAATAACTAAAATAAGTGATTATATAAATAAAATGAACAATGGATAGTGTTATCCTAGATTAATTTCAATGAATCACTTGTCTCTTGACTTTTAAATGGCTTTTATCTGAGAGTCATTTTAAGAAGTAATGACTTGAAAAGAGTATTCACTAAAGAGTCGGATTTCCGTTAATTTAGTGGTAAATAAGTGATACTTTGTTTGTGTGTCGTTTGGGTCACTATTTATTCCAGAATTGATAACAATTGAAATAATTGAAGCGCTCAACACTTTATACCATTTGTTTTATTGTGTGAATAATTTGGCGGAATATCCCATTTGTGAGCCATTCTTTGCTATCATAGGACAGGCCATCATTGCAGGTGTCCTATCATTGTTTGCCATTCAGAGCACATTCTTTGAGTTAATTAAAATAATTTTCCGTTTCGAGGATTAATACATTGAACTCTTTGCTATTAAACGTAACTCATCTAAGATTCATAGTATTGCAGGTGTGCTATAGAACAGGTGCACAGCTATTAAATAGAGGGAAATATAAATTAATTGGCAGTAATGAGCACAGCCTTCAATTTGGTTGTTCACACATTACTTAATTGACAATTAGTTTGCCTTAAAGTTTGGCAAAACATTGCAATTGTGTGCAAATCAATAATTATCTCAACAAAAGGCAAACCTTGTGTTCAGATCGAAGTGATTATAAACAATAAATCAATAGTTTTGCCATTTCTTAACCAAAATTCAATTATTCTTCAAACAAATGAATGAAATATTTGTCTTATGTTTCAATTCTTATGGAATTCTGTTTTGGGTCAGGACCTCATACTGTGCTGTGCATAGAAGCCCACAAATATGCCAAACCCTATGAACCATAAGGAGGCGTCTCCGAAGCAGATCCTTCACGTCAACTTCAATACAGATAAAGGAGAGCTCAACGATAGGAAAAAGAAATACCTGACCGCTAAGTATGGTCAGCACCAAATGAATCTGATTAAGAAACGGCTCAGAGTTGAGATGTGGATGTATGAACAGCTTCAGGCACTCTATAATATATCTGTAAGTATTTATAAATAATAATACCTTTCGTTGTTTTTAAAACATTTTATACATTTTAATTCAAACCGATTCAGTGATTAACTGATTTGTGCTCCGATTAATACAATTGCTTTGATTTTCTTTAATTAATTATGAATCAGAATAACTACAAACCTATTAAGAATCGTTTTTTAAACTCTCTCACATTACTCAGTTGTCCTAGATAAATGAGAATCTTTTGCAAAATTTAGATAAAATTTAGTAAATTATTACTAAAATCAATGAAATTATTAGCCTCTCATCATACGGTTCGTTCGGAAATATTGCCTATAGCTAGGTTAAATTATTTGAAATTGTTTAATCGTGAAAAAACTATCCTTTAATTGTATGCCTTTTAGTTAATATAATTCTTTTATAGAAAATCTTCAAATATTAATGATTTAATACGAAAAAAATTATTGAAAATATTGTATAATAACTGAAACAAAATATTATTAATATATTTATTAATATAATATTTGAATATTTAAAGACATTTAAATCATATGAATGTTAAGATATTTAGCTTTGGGTCCATTTTAGTGGAAATAAGCGGTCGTTGACGTGATATGAGACAAATATTATTCACAGGAGAAACAAAGTTTGGAATTTCTGGCATTAAATGACCTTTACTTCAAAGATTACAATAAATTCTTATTATAATTAAAGTCTAAATTTATATAAATTAATTAAAATAATGACTTTATTTAAAGGATGACTCAAATGATGTTGAGATCGATTTGGATGAATTACTTGACTTAGAAGAAGATATACGACGCAAAGATTGGCTCCGGGTTTGTCTAAAACATTTATCTTTTTCATTATTTTCTATAATTTGATTTGTTTTTCAACTCAGAATAAATTGATTGACGCAAAACAATCCAAGGATAACGTAGAGATGTTTATTGTGGAACTACTGGAAAGGGCTAAAACTCTATGAAATCTCTTAAGTTTATTACTTAAAGACATCAAATGCTTTCATACAAACATAACTCTCAAACAGAACTCTTCTGATTTTGATCCGACACTTGAAAAGTGGAATCAATTGCTTATCGATCATATGTTTTGTCGAAAAAATGAGTGCAAACGATCTCTTCGTACAAAAACCTCTAATAAAATGAGTTTTATTTAAATGTTATAAAACTAGTCATAAATCGCATTTAAAGTAATGACTGCTTTTCATAATTAATTTACTCATAAAACCGGTTCATTTGAAAGAGAGGTTAACTTTTATTGTATTACTTAATATAAAAGTTTTTGAATGTTGAGATAAACCAAAGTTTCTCTTCGATCACAAATACATTCATTTCATTCTAGAAATAAGTGATAAATAATTAACAAATATTTCCCAAAATTTCAATGAAATTCTCACTTAATTAACAAATTTTTTATTACAATTAATATTAATTTCTATTTAATCGTTAATACAATTGTAAATCAATTTTAAAGGAAAAATACATAGTTTTAGAAAGTTTTCTATTTTATTAAAAATTTAATTTATTCTTAACTTTTGAAACAAATTTAATGTTTTTTGTGCCAAACGTTTGAAAAGAAAATTTTATTATTAATAATTTAAAATTTAAAAAAATGTTTCCTCGAACAAAACTTAAAAGAATAAATGAAAAATATCTAAAGATTTATTGAATTGTATTCAAAGTAATCAAATGGTTAACTCAATTGTAAAAAATTAGCAAAACTTTTGTTAATACTTTTCTTTCAGATTCAGATCTAAGGAAAAGTAATTTTCAAAAAAATAAATTTTATTAATAAATAAATGGTTTGTCGAAAGACTATTCACTTATTTTATATTATTTGTGATTAAAACTTAAAATTGTTTAAAATACAGGAATAATAGAAAATTAATAAAAAATGTTTCCTATATTTCACTTTTAATTTCACAGTTGAATGAAATGTGACCTAAAATTTAATGATTTACCACTAAATATACTCCCATTTGTTTTATTTTAAATTAAATAATTATAAAAATTGTATGAAATAAAATTGATTTCTGGAATTAATCTCTTTTTATTCTGAGTCGTTTTCGTTTAATTATAATTTACTAAATAATTTAGAACATAAAAAGATCATATATTATTCATCTTGTTCAATTTGTTAGTTATACAAATTTCTTAAAAATAAATTGACATGTTAATATTTTAGTTTAAAATATATATAACTTGTTAAAATGAGATTTTAAAAAATAATAGAATGTTGTGACACAAAATTGATGAGTTCTGTTTCGATGTGTTCACATATTTTCACATAAATTCCTATTTTAAAAAAATAATTATTATTTGAGTTACTTTTGTTTCCTATCCCTAAATTGAATAATTCATTGAAAAATTAATCATTTAATAATTAGTTGAATATTAAATGTTAACTTTTAATAGTTAACTCTTAATATACGTTGTATCATGGTCAAAAGTTTTGACTCAAAACTCTATTTAAAAAAAGGTATTGACAAATGGCTACCAATAATGTCTTTTAAAGTTTAATCAAATAAACTTAATGATAATATTTAATAGGTTTTAATTTTCAACATTTTTTTCTTGGAATACTTTTTGCTTGTATATATTTTAGCTAGTTCATTTTGTGCTTTGTACCTACCATTCTAGAGCTTTCTCTATTACTCATCCAATGTTATATTAAATGTTAAGCTATTCGTAAGTCTAAGTCCCTATTTTACTCTTATATTCACACAATGATCTAAATTTGTTCTTGTTAAATAAGAATCACTAATTACCAATTCTTGGACTATAAGTGAATATAGAAAATAATAATTATTACTTATTGACAAAATTGCCAACACTTTTGAGTTGAGAAGTTTGTCAAATGAGTGTTTTATTTATGAAAATAGAGGGCATTAGTTATCATTTGTTTACATTATTTGTATTCAAATTCAAAGTTTAAGTAAAATCCAATTTAATTCTATTTAAACATAAGTTATAATAAAAAGATTCCCTTTTAGTCATTGAAATGGGTTTTGAATGCAATCGTTTCGTTGATTTGTCTCAAAGAGAGATAAAACTTCTTATTTGCAGTATTTGTCTCAATATCTTTGATAACGCCATTAATGGAGAGTGTGGTCACACTTTTTGCAAATCCTGTATCAGTGAATGGATAAGAAATAATCAGAAGACATGTCCCGAATGTAGGAAACCATTGATGACAAGAAAGCGATCGAATGAAGACAGAGATAATGTCGATGTCGTTATAGTCGGGAATCATGTCTTATATCGCAATCTTTTGGCCAATAATTTTGTAAATGAATTGAAAATTAAATGCAGTTTTGAAGACAATGGATGTCAAGAAGTAATTGAATTTTCATTACTTTGGGCTCATCTCAAACAATGTGAGCACAGGTTCTGCAAAACGTGCGGACACTTAATAAATGTAATGAATGAACACAATTGTGTCGAAGCCATGAAAACAGAGATCCAATGTTTGACACAAAGATTTGAGGAACAAATTAATTCTATTACTCATAAAAAAGATCACAAAATAGAAATATTGACACAAATGTTGAATAAAATGATTGAAATAAATAAAACGGATGTCATACCAATCAATGGAATTACTATTTTCTGTAGTAATGTCCTCATCGATGATCATAAGATGTATGACTCAAACTTGAATTTATCTTCGGATGGATTTCTTTTAAGAAATCTAAGGTTTAATAATGAAAGAAATGCCCACAAAGTCTACATTCCGTTCACAACTATTTCAGAGTTAATGTTTTGTGTCAGCCCTTCATTTCCAGCAATAATATTAAAACTGTTGTCTGGCATTAAATTTACCAAAAATGCTGTTTTCGACCCAAAAGGTCTGTCCATACCTTTATATTCTTGTATTGATTTGTATTTCAGATGAGAAGAATCGGTGCATAAGAATTAAGTTGAAATGTGAAGACCACGAATACCGAAATTGTATCGCTTTTCTCTTATATAACTCAATGAAAACTAATCGCTCTCTTAATTACAATTGTAATGCAATTGATTTGAAAAGCGCTCAACGAGTTATTGAATAATTGGATAATCAATTGACTTAATAACATCTAAAACACATAATTTAATATCATATTATAATTATTTTCAATAATTTATTGTTATATTTGTTAAGAAATTGATTTAAAAATTAGTTATTCATAAAAATAAATATTTATTTTGAATTAATTTTGAAAAATTCTTATGAATTCAGTAATAAATGTTTAATGAAAACATTTAAAGTAAAAAACATTAAATTTGAGTCAAATCATTGAAATTAATTTATAAATTTAGTTCTTTGATATTTATTGATTACTAAAAGTAGCAAGATATCTGAACGATTCATAATTTTTAAATACTCAATTATAATTGGCCAATTGCTCAATAATGAGCAAGTTTAGACTCACGATACACTCGTTATCGAATTAATTTTAATTCTAATAAAAAGATTCCCTTTTAGTCATTGAAATGGGTTTCGATTGCAAACTTTTCGTTGATTTGTCTGAAAAAGAACTTCTTATTTGTAGTATTTGCCTTAATATCTTTGATAACGCCATTAATGGAAAGTGTGGTCACACTTTTTGCAAATCCTGTATAAGTGAATCGATAAGAAATGACCACAATACATGTCCCAATTGTAGGAAACCATTCGCAAGAGAGACAAGAAAGCGATCGAATGAAGACAGAGATAATGTCGTTATAGTCGGAAATCACGTCTTTTCTCGCAATCTTTTGGCCAATAATTTGGTAAATAAATTGAAGATTAAATGCAATTTTGAAGAAAACGGATGTCAAGAAGTGATTGAATTTGCATTACTTGCGGCTCATCTCAAAAAATGTAAGCACCGGTTCTGCAAAAAGTGCGGACACTTAATAAGTGATATGAATGAACACAATTGTGTCGAAGCCTTGAAAACAGAGATCCAATGTTTGACACAAAAGTTGAATAAAATGACTGAAATAAATAATACGGATGTCATACCAATCAATGGAATTACTATTTTTTGTAGTAATGTCCTCATCGATGATCACCAGATGTATGACTTAAAGTTGAATTTATCTTCGGATAGATTTCTATTTAAAAAAGTCTACATTCCGTTCGCAAATATTTCAGAGTTAATGTTTTGTGTCAGCCCTTCATTTCCAGCAATAATATTAAAACTGTTGTCTGGCATTCAATTTGCCAAAAATGCTGTTTTCGACACAAAAGGTCTGTCCATACCTTTATATTCTTGTATTAATTTGTATTTCAGATGAGAAGAATCGGTGCATAAGAATTAAGTTGAAATGTGAAGACCACGAATACCGAAATTGTATCGCTTTTCTCTTATATAACTCTATGAAAGCGAATCGCTCTCTTCGTTACAATTGTAATGCAATTGATTTGAAAACCTCTCAGCAAATGATTGAAAACCCGATTCAAATGATTGAAGAATTGAAACCTTAATTGACATTTAATATCTAAAACATAAAATTTAATATTGATTTATACTTATTTTCTATATTTTATTGTAATATTTGTTAAGAAATTGATTTAAAAATTATTTATTCATTAAAATAAAAATTTATTGTTCACTCATTTCGAAAAATTCTAAGATAAGTACCATTTGTTGAATACAAATATTCATTAAAACAATTTCTTTAATGAAAGAATCAGAATATATGCGGAAAATAACAGTTATTTCATTTATATTTGTTTAAAAAGTATTCATTATAGTTAGGCAATAAGATATATGATCTAGTTAAGTTGTATTTGCTTTGAATTTAAATTTATGCTAATTTACACTTTCCTTCAAATTTTAAAAACAAATAATTAGAAAACAAATGTTTCTAACCTTTAGAGGTATGTAATACTACCAAATTTGGTGATGTCCTTATAGTCATTAATCCTATAAGTTATAGGCTATAACTCTTTTAGAAAGGATAGCCTTCAGACCCTTTCAATGTGATGATTGTTTCACTAAAAACAGAAAATTTTGTTTTAGAGTAAAAACAATTAATAATAAACGCTTTTAATAATTTATTTCCGAAAAATTTTAAATCAAAAAATATATTAAATCATAAAAAATTGTATTCATTCGAACAAATTTCGTGATAATACTATAAGTGAAGAATATTTTCATATTGTCTTCAAATAAAACTTTTAGCCGACAATAGACTTACACAGAATTCAAATTTAATGGCATTTAATTAAAAGTTATTTAATTATTAAAAAAAAAAATTTTTTTATAGAAAAACATTTACTGAAAAACTTAATCAAAAATTTCCAGAATTTATTAAAAAAACATAGAATTCTATAAAAACCATTTATAAGATTAATCTAATTATAATTAGAATGAATTCAACTTTTTTTTTGAATAAATAAATAATAAATTTTTAATCAATATTTTCATGAAATTCTCGGAACTAATGTTTGAAAATATTTCTTTCACTACATTTACGAAATCAATATCCATGTTATCATTAGGATTTGTCTCAGATTGTTTATCTTCTAAAAAGCAAGATTGTCTAGAATTTATTTTGTTCTGTTAATTCATGAATTATTTAACTTAATCTTCTCATTAAAATAATGAATTAGCATTTATAGGATGAGCTATAGTTATATTATATAACTTATATAAATGATTTTTAAAAAATTTCAAAAATATTCTAATAATTAAGAAAAATTTTGTATAAACTTCACAACAAATTGGATTAAAACAAAATTAATTGATTTAGCAAGATCATTCTCAGATATATCTTATTACAGTTATATTATTTATATTTTTCTATAGATTTTCAATAAATTTAACATGACAATTTTTATTGAAATGCCTATCAAATTTTCAAAGATTTAACAATCTTTCTTGATTATTTTCTTAAAAGATAAACAAGAGATATGTACCAATTTTAAGAAGATTAAAATGTGACCATAATCAATTTTCTACCTAGCTTACTTTTTGAGCACACAGATTAGACATTATCATTCAAATATGTTAAAATTGTCCAAGATTAAGAGACAATTTTTTTTATTTATAATATCCAAACCAAAATATTTACGGTTAAAAAATAAATTTGATCTATAAATATAAATTAACTTAAAATTTGATCTAGCTTGTGAGAGATATTTTATAGTCCAAAATTCATTAAATATGGTTTTGGTTTCAACTCTATAAAAAAATTAATAAATAGAAATAAAAGTATTCCTCAAAACTTAATTACTTTAAAAATAATTTTATTTATAATTCGAGTTTTGATAAAATTTCTCAATTTTCCGAATATGACTTTAATTTAATACATTTCTTAATGAAATATAAGAATTAGATCTGATTTTAGTTTTATTAGTTTATTGGTTTTCAAAACTTATATAAAACGAACAGATGTTCACCCATTCATACACTCAATCTATACTTAATTGAATTTCAATTACAAAGGTTTTTAAAATTAATTAATAATAAAAAATTGATTACTTTTATCGATTTATTATTAATTGTTAGTTGAGTTAAATCAAAAAAGTCTGGTTTAAGTGATTTTAATTATAGTTCATTTTACGTATCAAATTCCAGACTACAGACAAATAAATTTTATATTTGAAAATATTTCATAAAAATTATAACAAAATAAAAGAAAATTCTCATTTGATTACGAAATCCTTAAATAATTGGAAATATATTTAAAATAATGAATTTTCTCGGATTTATTCACAACTTATATGAAATGAATTCTTAAAATTTATGGGAAATAATTTTCAAATAATATTCACGGCTTTAGTTAAGTTTTTCGTGAAAATACGACCCAATCTGTTATTAGTAAGACCTTCGTTAAAATTGCAAATCATTGCGAAGGACAGACTCACTCAATGCTGAGATTTTATTTCAAATCTTTTATTGAAAGTCAAATATAATTTGCTCTCTCTCTCTCTCTCTCTCTCTCTCTCTCTCTCTCTCTCTCTCTCTCTCTCTCTCTCTCA
>JAQFZM010000583.1:0-28946 GCA_034695785.1 Galumna obvia
GCCTTCTGGACAGCATATTCGCAGTCCATTCTCTTCTTCTATATGTTTGTGAAGTTTTATTTTCAGTCTTATTGTAAGAAAACAGTAAAAGAGTCTAAACTTAATTAATACTTTTATTTAAATTTTAATTATTATTAATTATTATTAATAATTTATTAATAAAATTATTAATTTTATAAACAATTGAATGATATCTGAAAACAAATCTCAAAATAAAACAAAAGAAATGTTAATTATTAGTCAATAAAATATGGAATAAATCTTTTTTTAACTCAAATCTTATTTGTATTTCAATTAATCATTTATTAATTACTCATTCATTAGATGTAATTTCTCACATTAGTCATGTTCAAGGTCAACTTGTCGAAAGTGTATCTTTTGAATTCTAAGAAAAGTTCAAGGACAAATGAAATTTCACAATTTTTATCTATTACATTTATTGGGTTTTTTTAAAGAAAAATCTTTATTTTAAATTATCTAGTAACATTTAAGATAATAAAACTTTGATTAAACAATATTAGCAAGTTACTTTTAATTTTCATTCTTCTAAGAATATGTGATTTAAACGATTGAAAGCAAAATTGAATTTCAATATTTTTTATTTACTTTTCATTCAATCGATAGAAAAAAGTTTTATTTGTTTTTTATGTAAAATAAGCGCTAATTTTATTAAAAAGCACTCAAAGAGTACTTAAAAACAAATGTTTTTATCAAAAGAATAGTGAAATTAAGAGTCAATCAATTATTAATATCGAGTGAAAGCCATATCTTTTTAATTAAAATCCTTAAAAGTTCTCGAAGTGATGCGAAAATATGGCGCCTTCCCTTCGGTTGAGTGTCTCACAGGCCTGTTGTACGCCAGCAGTCATAGGTCCCGGTCCACAACTAAACACACCGACTCTACTCACCTATAAATTCAACAAATATTCAATTCTTGAATAATAGTCAAAGTATTACCTCCGGATGTTCTGATTGTAATGAGTCGAAGAATACCTCGAAATTAGGTCTTCCGAAATGGGTTTTGGCTTTTAATCCGGTGAATAAACTTCTATTGGATATCCTCTGGAAATGTCGTTCACAGATATACTACAAAACGAAAAAAAACAAACGAAAGTTCAGTTATTTATTACTTTTATATACATTTTATATATTTCACATTTATTTCACACAAAAAGATAGGCTTTCCTCTCATTTTATGCATTTATTTTTAGTAAAGAATGTTAGGAATAACCAAAAAAAAGTCAATTCATACCAACATTGTTGTCCTTAAGTCGAACTTTTCATAGAATTGTGTAATAAATATATGAGTCCTCAATAAATTTGATTTATCCTTTTCTTCAGTGTCTCGGATCACATCCGATAACCACTCGAAGTGTTTCTGAGTTCGGGTCACCCAAAGAAAGTATACCTAAAAAGATGGAGGGATTGAATGGGACATCACTTACATAGAATAAGCGTTACTTTTTTGCAGTCAATTTTTGTATTAAAAGAAGCCCTGAATGCTATGTCTTTAAGAATTGAGGCAAAAGGTGTGACACCAATACCTCCGCCCACGAGAACAGCCACTTCGAACTTTAACCAGTCCTGATGTCCCTCACCATAAGGACCGTCCAAATATAGTTTAGGATAGGGTCGAGAACCCAAATTACTCGGACTGTAGGTCTGGCGTATATTCTTAGTGAAGGGTCCGACAGCTCTAATATAAAGTGAAAGGTTGTCCTCATGCGGTGCTGAGGCAATAGTGAACGGATGGTATTCACTTTTGCTTAGAGCCAAACATGCGATACGACACCACTGACCACTTTTATACTCAAAATCTGAGGGCCGTTTGAACTCTAAATGGGTTACATCGGAAGGATGTAAAACAGCCCGGATTACAGATATCTCAACCTTTTTACGACTGACACTAATCAGGCGATCGATTGTGAATAGAATCTGAAATAAAAGTAATTAATTGTGAATTAATTTTGTCATAATTTTGACTCACAATAGGAATAGTGAAGAAGTTGTAAAATATGGGCGATTGAACCACTCGTCCCAATCCGTGTAAAACCATTAGAATATAGAGAATAGGGTAGAGATTATGTGTCGCCCAAAAGGCATTGAATATATTACGTCTGGAGTATTGTATAGCAAAGACATACATCAAAATTATGAGACACAATAGAAGAACACCCGTCACTCCAGTAATTGTCTGCCAAACCCAATAACTCGCTTTTGGTAACTCATCAGAACTGTGTATTCATTATATATCAATTAAAAGTAGTTACAAAAGAAATGGCTTTTAATCACTGACTAGTGGTAGAACTCCCGGAAGAGACAAAGGATATCGTCAGCGTTTTGAGTGGAAATGTGGTAAAAGTTGATGGCGTGACCGATAGAATGGATTACTGCTCAGAATGAGATCAAAACTTATAAACTTTTAAAATGAAATTCTAATCCTTAAATCATTTACAGGACATAATCAGTGCCCAAAAGGCGATGTATTTGTGAAGATTGACCGCACCGTCGAAAGGAACAAATCGATGCAAAAATGTTTCCCTCAGAAAAGTCAGAATATTTCGACACATCGTTAACAGAATTGTTGAAAAACAGAACATCATAACACTGGCGGCACCTCTGGTCAATGTCACGCCTAATCCCGCTATTTGTCGAAGTCCTGCGTCTTCTCTTAGATAAGTATAGGCTGTGGACAGAATAAAAACTATTTGATTATTTTTCTAATCAAAAGAGGACTGACTGTAGGCCTTATCTAAGAAAATGAATGCAATGATTGCGGTATAGATTGTAATCCAAAAGATCTCGAGTTTATGTTCATCAACAAAACGTCCCCAAAGTCTGAGCCATTCCGGTCCCCGTTTTTCTTCCACTTGTGTCTCAATTCTCAACAAAGAGGGAACAGCTGTTGTCTTTCCCTTTTGTGGACTACTTTGTTGGTCAGGAACTCCACCGAAATAACTGTAAGCTCTGACCACAGTCTCATTAGCCCGAAGTAAAGCACTCTGTCTTCGTTTTGGTGCCGAAGATATTATCTGCTGAGCACTTCCCACTTTAAAGTAAATATTAGTAACCAAGCACATTTAAGAGATTACCATCAAAGTTAAGCTCTGCATAACCCAATTCTTCCTTATATTCGCCCAAAAGTTTTTGAAAGTCATTGAATGTTAACTCCTGACGACTCCGAAGACCAGCACTTCTGAACATAGAACTGATCACTTCATCCATTTGTTGAGTAGATATGGACTGATTGGCCAACTCTAACATCGATTTGATCATCATTTTAAAGTCATCGACAGTCAGTTTCCCGGTTCTGTTCATATCATACATATCGAACATAAGTTTTGCCTTTTGGTCAGCACTTCCTTTTGCAAAGATTACAATCATATCTAAGAACTCTCTAAAAGAAATGTATCCGTTGTTATCCTTATCGACTAAAGCAAACATTTGCTGAATAAAAGTAGAGTCGGGTCTCATGGATAGGGCGTCGGCGAACTCCAATTGAGTCAACTCAGTATTGATTACTTCTTTGGCGGTCTTCACATTCAACTTCTCTCTTGTTTTTACTCCAAAAGCCTTTCATTAATTTTAAATTTTAATAAATTTTATGAATAATTCAAAAGAAATAGTAATTACATGAGAGAAGACTACTCTGAAGAACTGTTCCAAATGTTTTTGTCTCTTTTCCTTAGTATAGGCCGTATTCAACATAGTCTTCAAATCAATTTCAATCCTTTCCCTTCCAATTCCTATCTCTTCTAAAAATAGTTCTATTTTTGAGGCAAACCTTTCCCTATCATAATATGAGTCAAACTTTAGTATTAAGTCATATTCCTTATCAATTTTAATCTGGAGGTAGTCCTGTGCTCTGTTAGCACTGGCACACAACTGCACAGCTCTCACTTCTTTGAGATCAATACTTCGGAGAGCTTTAGACCCGTCTTCCAGTTTCACAATTATTGACTTTTTTGATGACTTGCAATGGATTTGAACAGTTTTGAGGCCTTCCTTTTTGTTGACCCATTCCTGGGCTAAAGACAATTTTATGAAAATAATTTCAGTTTAAAGTATGTCTCACCTAAAGTAATGTCTTCACTCAAAGACATTCGTTTGAGTCTTGAGTTCTTTTTGCGGAGCAACTCTTCTGAAGCATTTCTTCTATCTGTCATAATCTTAAGGGTGAGAATACAGGCGATGCCAAACACACCGATACCAACAAAGGTAAGGGCATAACTTAATTCACTTCCATCGAAATAATCAAAAGTATGGCCTTTAGTGCAGTTGTCGTATTTAACTCGACTTCTTGTGACGGCACCCAATGAAAGACAGTTCTCTTTAGTGCCATTTCTGATGTCTGTGCACTCATAGGAGTCAGTCATCGCTTTCATACATTCCTCGGAAAGTTTGTTCGACTCTTCTATTAAACCATAGATTTATTATTAAATGATAAGAGTTTAGGAAAGACATACTCGTGGGTAAAGTAAATAATCTTGGTTGAATTTCACCGAACTTAATATCAGTAATACTTCGAATTATGTCATAAATAGTCAATTGTTTAAGTCTTGAGATCTCTTCGGCTGAGAATAACCTAAAGAAAAGTAATTATTAATAAAAAGCTTTAAAATTTATGCCAATTAACCCATTCTTCTGGTTTTCAAACCAATATCTGTCTCCATCTCTAATACGTCTAAACTGATCCTCAATAACCGTACGGAACAACTCTCCGGGTTGTGTAGAAGTGGTCTCCAAGAGTCCGCCCACCCATATATCAATCTTATCGATGTTATTGTCATAAATAAGTTTGAGTCGGTTTAACAGTTTCTGAGCTCAAGAAAACTATCATTAAAAACAGATTTCAATAAATGCAAGAAACAACAAACCGGATCATTTGTGGTTATTGTTTTCCAATATTTGTTGGCGATATCATCGATTGACTTCAAGTCTTTAACGTCGAGACCTAACTCTCGTCTTGCGGTCAAATAATCGGGTAATCCGTGATCTCTGCCTTCAATTAAAGTTAAAATTAAACATTAAATGCATTCAAATATCTTTCGGTTTACTACTTTTATAACTAACTTTTGAACCATTGATTATGACTTCAAATTATATGAAATTTAAATGAAGTAAAGTATAAATAAAATGTGTTTCATATAAAATATAGAAATAATGACATTTTATATCGAATTCTTTTCACTGAAAACCAATACTAAACGGCAAAAGAGTTGACTATTTTATAAAACAAATAAAGTCTTCACTACAGCTCTGAATAGAGTCCTAAACAATATTTTAAAATTAAAGACTTTATGATTTTGAAAAGTAAGGAAATCCTTAATCATTGCTTTAGTTTTTAAAGTAAATCGATTTGAATCTAAATTAGAGTCAAAGTTCAAACCTCTTTGAATATTAATGGCCATTAAATCTCTTCGAGTGAACTCTAAGGGCCCGAAAACATTTCCGCGAATGTCTTCGACCACAACATTGTCTTCTCTTTCGGCGGGCTGTGAGGACAGACCCATAATTAATTGTTGAAAACCTCCACTCATTAAGTGTTCCATTGGTTTCCAAAAGGTATTACAGGTTCTGATAATATTACGATTGACTTCATTGCTCTTTTGTTGGTCCAGTTTTGCCACTGAAGAACAGTCGCCATTTCTTTTGATACCTCCGGCCGTAACTAATGTGTGTCCAAAGCGAAAGGCAGCCGATTGGAAGATATTAGAGATCTGAGGGTCAATATTGGGATCATATTTATTGTATTCAAGCAATGGTTGGCCCAACAGTTGAGGTAACCATTCATTGATAACAATCTGTTGTTGGGAAGCGATGACCCACTTTCGGGCCTCATTGAAAACTTTCTCATCGGACCAGTCTTTATGTGCTGTAGATATTTCGTGGGCTAATCTGTTGTGCCATCGAAACCATATAACTCCCATAGTTAAAAGGAATGGGTTTTCGTGACCGCGAGGATTACCCAAACCTTAAATACAAAAAAAATTTCTAATAATTGAAATGAAATAAATGAAACGAACGGAAGAATCTCTTGGATGACAGAAGTCTTGGTTTGGAATCTGTTTTTTGAGTTTCATACCATGTTTTGGGTCCAGAAGGAGGCGGAGGGTTAAACATTGGGAGTTGGATATCATTTTTAATGGGAAAAGAAAGCAGAACGTTCTCGTTGTCATCCAATTCTGTCATCGATGCGAGAGCTCCCCCTTCAAACGTTCTCAAATTATCTGCCCATCCCTTTGAAGTGCCGTAAACAAGTCCTCCGTCGAGCCATGGCGTCACGTCATTAAATTGTTGGCGCGGGTTATTAGGCGAGTGTCCAGTATTAAAATCATATCTTGTTCGCAAAAGAGGCATAAATGTGTGACCTGTGCTGTGGTTAAAGTCAATATATTGTGCGTCTTCTGTAAGTACTTTCTTTGGAATTTGAATATTCATATACTCTGGAGGACAGCCGCCATTCTGTGCGTCTAAAATTTCTTCGACTACTTGTTGGCCAAAGTATACAAAGAAGGCTGTCTTTCCAGTATTGGATTTGGTGCCGATCTCTCCCTTCATAATAGCTTCTGATAACAATATAGGATTGGGTCTGTCCGCTCCCGACGGCTCATACACTCCATCCGTATATTTAGGAAACACTAAACGGATCAGTGGTTTCTCTGAAATGATCACAATTTTAAGTTTTCAATCAATTGATCCAAAGATATTAACCGACAGATCCGAGTGAGGGCTGACCCAAATTATTATACCACCCGTCATATCCTTCATAATCGATATCTACGTCTGTTCTCTCCTTCTTTTGTAGAGCTGACTCGCGAAGGTTTAGAAGCCATTTTGCTATCGAAAATTCATTTAACCTTGATGCTATCGGCTTGGAGTTTGACACAGGTTTAGCTAAACAAGATCAATTAAATAATTAATAAGTTTAACAAAGATCAATTTATATTTTAGGCTTAAAAGTTCAAAAATGTTTTAACAAAGAAAGTATTGATGTCTTACCTTCTTTTGAACCAAAATTCTTGGTCTGTTGTCTGTCCTGTCGAGTGGTTCTGATCTCTTCTAAAGAGATATTGTGACCAACAGTTGTCCTCAAAATTTGTTTACCAGAAGCTGTTGTTTTGGTCTGAAGAGAGCCTTCAGTGATATCATAGTCTACAATTGGATAGTAATCAAACGATTCTGTGCTCGTCTGCGACCGTCGCTGACATTCGCACAAACATTTGATTAAAAATAAAATAATTAAAACTTTTAATTTCATTGTTTTTAGTTAAAACATTATATCCTTTCGCCAAATAAAGCCATAATAATAATAATCACTTTAAAAAAGTTAACTCCAGTTCAGTTAAATGAAAGGAAACTTTATTTCCTCGAATAAAAAAGTCAAAGGAAATGAAAGATAAGTTAAGTTTAATTTTAAATGAGAAGAACAGGGCTTACAATTCGTGGGATTACATAAAAAAGTTGTTTAAATGTCATTACAATAGAAAAACAAATTCAGTGAAAAATTTATTCCTTTGTCTTAAAAATTAGTAGAAATGTATTAAATATAAAGAAATGTTTAAAAACAAATACAAAACTTAAGAAATATTAGTAAAAGGGATACAAATTTACAGTAAATTGAATAACAAATTGAGAAAAAAATGTTTTAAAAGTCAAATAAACATTAAATACAAATAAAAGTTAAATAAATGGGAATAAAAGAAATGTAAAACTGAGTCATTGTTCGGGAAAGTGTTTGGAGAGGTGTTGTTTGATCTGACTATTGGCGAAATAGCCGTACATTTTACAGGAGTGACACTCAAAATAGCCGCCAAACTTTACGCCACTACATGTGGCACAGAATAAAGTCATTCTTTTGATGTTCTCCTCATTTAATGACATCGAATCCCAACAATTATTGCAGTGAGACCTCAACTCATGTCTGTGTGACTCATCGGGCAATGGCTCAGGTCTTACAGCAGTCATTTGATGTCTGTGCGATGAGTTGTCCGGTAAATACGATTTATTCGATGAATGGCTCACTTCAAGACTTGGATTAAGATAACGGAAGACTTTTTCAGTTGTTGTCTGCGTTTGTGATTGTGAGCACTCGTTTGCCTCTGAAGATATGTTTTCATTTGAGTTCTCTTTGAGAGGAATGTCTTCTTTAAGAGGAATGTCTTCTTTAAGAGGAATGTCTTCTTTAAGAGGAATGTCTTCTTTAAGAGCGTTATTTTCTTGTGGACACTCTTTAGGCGGACTCTTTGGTTCGGAATCTATTTGTGTAGTGCTCTTCAAAGTATCGATTCGTTTATTTTGTAATTTACTTAAATTGAAGAGTTCTCTAATGTCTACTCGAGGTTTGCGTATCTCTTGAGGGATGTCATTGAGGTCTGAATCCCAGACGTCTTTCATTGAAATCAGTTCTTTAAAGGCTTTATTTTTGGTCTCATTCTCTGCTTTCTTCAATTCAACCAATTTTTCGTTCAGTTCTTTTCGTTGAGTTTTAGACATCTTTGTCAGGACAACCACATCAGCGAAAGTGTCCGCCAATTCCATAACCTTTTCATCGGTTAAATTCTCAATATCTTCGTAGTCATCAAAAATACTATAACTTTCGTCGACGTTTCCCGAATCAATTGACACAGAATTAAGACTTGAGTCAACTTCAGGACTTGATTTGGCGCCTAAAGAGTCGGCCTTCGGATGCTTTTGTTCGCACTTAAGGACGTGTTGTGCATACTTTGAGTCCTTTACTCTATGGCTCGGATTAAAAGGACAGCTCCGCAAACCTAAGTCTTTGATTGAACAGCCATACATTTCAATGTCACTCCAAGTGGCCATAACTTTAGTCTTGTCTTCAATAAAGATCTTAAAAATCAAATAAATCAAATTAAACCGTTTATCAGTTGAATAGAATTCAAAACAAAATTCAAATCAAAACTTATAAAAAGGAAAAAATACTTTTGATTTTTGTGCGAAACGCGACAAACAATTAAAACATTTCATTGCAATCAATACCAAACTTTAATATAATTTTGAGTAAAGTTGTGGACTTTTATAACACTTTTATAACTGAACTAATTTCTAATGAATTGCATTATATATGAGTTAAACAGAGACCAGTTTTCATTAAACTTGTAAAGCAATGTAACCTTGGCTAAATTGTTGGGAATATTTATGCTTTCAGTTGACATTATTGCTAGACTTTAAATGATAGATAAAATTTCCACAATTTTATTAGAATACAAGGCTTTTAGTGAGTAATCATAATGGAAAATGTCACTAATTGAACTTGGTCATTTAGTAGATCACAGATAAGACAATAAACTTAACTCTATTTATAACTAAATAATGGATATAAGAAATGGAATTTTCTTTTTAATACTAAATATCTTTTCTATTCATCAATAAATAAGTGTTGAATAAAAACCCATTTATTTTCCATAAAATAAATAAACTCTAAAACAATTTAACAGAAATTTCAAGAAAAATATTTTATTAAATGAGTAAAACATTTTCAAAAGAATAAAAAGAGTGAATAGATTTTAAATTTCATTAAAAACAAGATTTAATTCATTTCATTTGGGTTTTGGACTGTCCTTTGGATTGAGAACTAAATTTGAAAATTAATAACAAATTAATATAATTTAATAAAAGTAAAACTCAAAGACTCACTCCTTTTCTTTCGTTTATACATAACAAATAGAATAATGGCCAAGATTATTATGAATAAGACAATCAAAAGAATCCAAAATAAAACAAAGCCTTCTATTCCTGACACATAATCTAATTCTGTTGTCTTTGATATGTGAGATGTGGTCGAAATTGTAGATTCAGATTCAGGTTTAGAGTCAGAGTAATCACCAGTTGTTTCATGAGTGGAACTAAAAGAATCGGTTATATATTCGTAGTCATCAGTTGTATCATAAGTGGTATCAAAAGTTTCGTTTATATATTCGTATTCATCAGTTGTTGTATCGATCGGTGATAATGTGTTTTCACTGGAGTTTCTATTTTCAGATGTGTTTAGACTAAAAGTGATTACCTGACCGGTGGTACTCTTATTAAGTATTCGGTCGCACTCAAAGAATTTCTTCACTGAATCCTTTAATAATAGAAATATACTTAAAATGATATAACATTTGATTATAACATTGGACTCACACTTTTGACTTTATAATTAAAATCTGGTGAAATAACTAATACTTTTGAGTCTCGACTCGAAATAGCGTACAATTGATTATTAAATTGGAAGAGTCCATCAAATCCAGCATTAAGTACACTATACCATCCCAATAAGGCTCCCGAACTATTGATTTGTTGACTCTGGATATCAAATAAATATTGAATATTGGATCCATTATTAGGATTTGGACCCGTTGTCACTAAAACCATTCGATTTGCGAGAGTAAAGAACGATCCCGAATAGTATTTCCAATTTGTTTCAATTGGAGGAAATATACCCAAAACATTGATATTTCCCTCTGGAGACCAATTCCACGGCATCTCATTCCTGTCTTTAATGGGTACTACACTATGGGCTGTACTCCTAAAACATTTGTAAGGAAATAACCCACTCTTTTGACTCTTGTACTGAACGACGACCAGATCTTTGGTTTTATTAATGATTTGACAATATTTCGATGAATTCTTACAGTCATTGAAATCAAAGGTCAGCACAACTTCTATATCATTGGGTTTTATTATATCTCCAAAAATTTCTAAAGAATTGAAATAATGAATAGTTTATTATATTGTAATTGTGTGTCAATGAAAGTGAGACATACCTTCTTTCAAGGCATGGTCTGTCACATCGATTAGGTTTTGGTCAGCAGTCATATACGCCCAGAATTTTGTCGGTTCGCCTTTTTTATGCGTTTCTACAACAAGATATGAGCCGTAATTATAGGCTCTATATTTATCAGCATTTGTTTCGCAAAACTCATCGCTCAGTACTACAACGAATACAAAAGATAACAAAATTATCGTAAAAATCATTTCTCTGAAGACATCAAATGTTAAACAAATAGAATTCAAATTTAAGGTATGTTTTCGTTCGAATAAAGTAAGCGATTAAAGGCTCGCGAATACAATACAATCGAATCTATTATTAATAATGACTTCAATTAAAAAAATTCTAAAATACGATAGACTTTTGAGTAAAACTTTGGGAAATATCTCTAAATTATAACTGTTTTTAAAGTTTAAATTTAATAGAAATAAAAATATTTGAAAACAGGATAAAACCAAGATGATTAAATAGATAAAATTAATTTTATTAAAAATTTTAATCTTATTTAATTGTGATTTAGATTACAATTTATTAATTAATTTTATTAGTCTCTTATAATTGATTTAAATAAAGTGATAATAAATTTTATTTTAAAAAATTATTTGAACTTTGATTTGATTAAAGACACAAAAAGTGATAAATAATCAAAAAGTGAAATAACTGAGAGACCCAACCATAGACTGAAGAGTCCACCAAAATTGGAGAGGAAGTCCGTTAATTTCATCTTTGGTATGTGATAGTACCGATTCTCATCAAATCTCTTAAAAAGAACTTCAATATAAGCAAAGTTTGGCTCAGAATTGTTGAAAACGTCTGACATTTCATTTGTGTTCACTTCATGTAAATCGATGGCATAAATCTCTTGAATACAATCGGGTTTACATCTCTTAAAGCAAAACTTTTTTGATTCCCAATAATATGTGTGAATACTTTCATCGGATAAGTTTTTATGGATATTATTATTGCAAACCTCACGACTTGAATATATTTCCCCATAAATCAGTTGAGACGCCATTCGTAAACATTTGTATTTTCGGTAAACCCTTTCGTTTATACATCTATTAATACATAGAGTTTGAGACAATTCATAGATATCAGTAGAGTTTATGGGTTTGTAATAATGGCAGTCTGTTTTGTAAGGTTTAGGTAGTTTAACCGTGGTCCTTTTACTATATGATAAATCGTAAGTTTTATTTGGTTTAATTAAAAAACGACGCGAATAGAAATCAGTCATCTCTTCATTTGGAGGTTCTTTCGATTCGTGAATAACAACGAATTGTTTCAACACATCCTTATTAGTGTCGCTCAGGTTTAGGGTAAAGTAGGCAACACTCGTCTGACTTCTAGATATAATTGAAGGTTTGATAATATTCTGTGCGATAATAACTCCATTGGAATCGATTTGATTAAAGAAAGTAATGCACTCAGAGTTTGTTGTAATCGATCTAAAGTTTGGCAAAAATCTTATATTTCCGTCGACACACTTTTCCATCATTTCATCGCATTTGAGATAACTCTTAATGGTCTCATTTTTGAACTCTTCAAATTCTTCCATAGCTAAATGAGTAAGTTCATTTTGATCAACTTCTCCACTATTTTGTTGCCCAATAGAAGAATTGTTAGGTCTGACATCAAATCTATATAAACCGTTTATTTTTTCAAAATTTGGATTATTCTCAAGAAGTTTAACCAAATTGTTAGGAATTCTCCATGGTATTTTCCCATTTTGGGTGATTAACTCAAGTCTAGGGAAGAGTTTACAGATACTAACGGCCGGCACTTCAATGTCTGACTTAAGTTCCAGATTTTCATTCATTAAAATTGTCTCATATTTGAGATAATCGCTCAACAATTCAATTGTTTGGTAGAGAAGTATTGCCGAACAAAAAACGCCAAAAACTCTCTTAAATTGTTTTTGAATAAATATTGAATTTATTTGACTGTTGTGTCCACACATTTCTTTGATTTCCATCGATAAAACTTTTGAATATATTTTTTTGAAGCAAATAATGAATTTATTCACAATTTTATATAAATTACAAATAATTATAGTATAAAGTATTGACTTTTTTTGAACTTTAGATAATGAAATATATTTTAGGAATTATTTATTGGAAATGTTTTCATAATTTCATAATAAATAAGAATTAGAAATAAAGGAAACCAATAATATGGATTTCGTGTATAAAATAAGCAAGGTTATTATTTTATGATGAATAGATTTGTATAAATATAATTCAAAATAAAACTTATTTCTTGAATAATGTTTGATTAATGAGTAACCATGGTAAAATAAGGTAAACAAGGTAAAGTTCATACATTATTGTTAATACATATATTTCATTAAATAAAACATTATTTTAATAGTTTAAAGCAAATAATAGAATAGACAAGTATTAATTAACAAGGTTATTTATTGAAATAAATTCTGATCCAAAAAAAAGAAATATTAAATAATATAACAAAACTTTATATTTAAGCAAATATTGAATCAAAAATAATGTTTTTGTAAATCATTAATAAATTTACTAATTATTAAATCTCTTTCGCGAGACTTAACTATTTTTAGAATAATTTTATTTTCAATGAAAACACAGTTTTAGTAAAGAAATCCTTTTAAATCATATTTGAGTTTAATTAAAATTACAAAATTTGTGAAAAACCATTGATTGAAGACTTTATAAGTAGAATATCTATAAACTCATTTAAATACTGTAATTCTTTGCAATTCTTAATAAAGAATTTCATAGTATTTTCGTAGAAACACATTTCAGACTGAAATTTTCAGTTATTCAGTGCTCTTTTGAATAATTAGAAAAATAATTGAATTAATTTATTAATTGTTTTATAATTTAGTAGATATCAGTCGCGGGAATTAATTATAGTTTTAAAGATTTTATTTCAAATGAAAATTAAGAGTAAATTAATTAAAGCAATAGTAAGTCCTGTGACTGACGTCTAATAAATTACAAATTGTGATGAAATAATTATTAAATAATTACTTTTAAATCAGATTTGAAACTAAAATTTTAAAATGTGTGAAAACCAATCGCCTAAAGTTTTAAGTAGTGGTAATACTATATCACCAAGATCATATTCAAGGGATTCTTTCGATAGAATTGATGGCAATTTTGTGGAAATCATTTCATCGTTTCTGACATTCAAAGAAAAAGTATTGTTTGAATCGGTTTCCAAACGATGGAAAACACATATCACCCACACATATAACCGACAGAAGACACTCTTTTTTAAGGAATATACATGTAGTTTAAGGGATACACTTAGACTTTTCCAACCGATAGAAGTGACTGACTTTATCAGCGGTTGGGCCCACTTTTATGGCTTTAAGTCTATCAATAGGTTTTGGTTGAATTCAATACTAAGAAAATGTCCGTCAATAGAAAGAATAGATTTCGATTATATTGTTTTTCTTGACTTTGAGGATATGGACATCATTTGCAGAAACAGCCCTCACCTCAAATCTATTTCATTTAATCCAATAGGTTTGAGTAGAGATGATCTAGATCGTTTGGGTAGAAGATATGGTCATCAGTTCGCAAAAATTACATTTTTAAAAAATTCTATTCCGATAAAAACCAAAACAACAAAAGAATTTATTCAACAATTTTTGTTTCACTGCAAGAATTTAAAAGAAATTTTAGCCAAAGATATAAATGAAGAGTTACTCGAAGACAACAATTATTTGCCAAAACTTGAATGGATTGATAGCTATTACATTAATTTAGAAGATTGTGATTCAGTGAATAAATTTAAGAAAATTTGTGACAAATTCTGTAAAACATTGGATAAGTTATACATTGGCCGCATAACCACTGATGACAGTGAAGATGTTTCACAATTTTTCAAAAATCTATTTAAACTTAAAAGACTGAGAATATTGTTCTTTAAATTTGAATTTTTGAAAAACAATGGAAATGATTTCCAACAATATATGAGTCAATTATCAGAAAACCTGCCGGAACTCAAATATATGATGTTTTCATTAGATACAAATCCATCGAATATCAATCATTTCATCTTTCCTTTCATCGGTTTTAATAATTTAAGAGGTTTAGAGATTACTTTCTCAGTTAAACCCAACTCTTCGGATGACAAATTTAAGATCATTGGAAGTGTAGAATGTCTTAAAACAATGGAAAATCTGATAAAATTGTATCTATCAATCGATGGTACCGGCGATGAGTTCTTCGAAGGAATTGACAAATATTTACCGAATCTTTCGATTCTTATTATCGATCGTAAGACAAACATAACCGACAAAACTATTACTCAGTTATCAAATCTCAAGAAAATGAAAGAATTTTATTTATGCAATGAAAAGATCTGTAAATCAATAACTGATAAAAGTGTGTGCGCTGTCATTAATGGCTGTCCACTTCTTAAGAAAATGTTTTTCTTATCTAAAATTAATATAACCCACAAAACAATTGAAGCCCTCATTTCTGTGGCCAATAATTACCCCAAAAGATGGCTTCGCTTTAAATTCTATTATTCTGTGAAAGAGTCTGTGTTTCCATCAATTGATTTGGATTTGTTTGAAATTCCTAAGAATCTAATCATTTATATGAGATTAGATGACAATTTTGATTAAATAAAAGTAAAATTATATAATTTAATCATTTATTTTCTTTTCAGTAATTTTAGTTTTATTTATTATTTGTATTACAGTTGAAGCTGTCTATTATGGAGGGGCAGATGTTTTGGTCGGATTTGGAGAAGACTTCCTCTAAAATAGCATTCTTTGAAAAGACATACTTTAAAGGAGTTGTGATGACTATTCTCTTCGTTTCACTCATATCTTTCCTAATCTTTAATTTTTATATATTCTTCAAATAAAACATTAATTAAATAATTTTTTTAATTTAAAAATTTCAATAAAACTCATTAAATATTAATTAATAAATTATAATAAAAATTATATTAATTTTTACCAAAAGTGTGTCCTTTAATAAAACCCATTTTGAAACTATCTAGTTCATAAAGGAAAAGGTTTGAGGAAATATCAATAAATTATAAAACTTTATGAAAGCAATGAACTAAAATTAATTAACAAACGATAAAATTTACATATTTTTAGTCTGTGCTCACAATGAAAGGTGAGAAAAGAGTGAAATTCAAGATTTGATTACCGATACTATTATATGAGTGGTTTAGAATTAATAACTAGATACAATGCTAAACAATAAAAGGATATTTTAACTTAACCACATTGTTTTCATAGCAAATTGTATACATAACTCTTTATTTTATGTAAATTAAATCATCAAAAATTAATTTTCATATTTTTCCGATAAAAACTTATATATTATTAATAAGTTTTAATTTAAAAAACGGGATTAAACTGTAAAATGAGAGCGGATTTCAATCATTCAAATAAGTGGTTATTCGTCACAAAACTAATTGTTGTGTAATTAAAATATATTTATTTTTTTCGTAATTCTAATGAATTGAACTGAAATCAAACAAAACTTAAATTCAATTAAAAAAATATTTTTATAATCAAAAGTGATGTCACTCTTAAGTGGTTTAGAGAGAGGAACGTCTCCTATAGATTGGTGTGAATCCAATTACACCTATTCTCCACTGATTGCAGAATACGTTAATACGGTATGTCTTTAGTATTGACCAAACAATTAATGTCTAACCATTAGGTATCGAATGTATTGTTTCTGGTATTCGCTCTTCTCATGAGTCGACTCTTCTCACAATACGCGCGAACAGTCAATAGAGGCGTTTATATCGTTTGGGTTTTGTTCGCAACAGTGGGTATCTGTTCGGCCTATTTTCACGCAACCCTTAGTCTTGTCGGTCAACTTCTCGATGAATTGGCGATCCTTTGGTTAATAGCGGCCGGATTTGCTCTATGGCTGCCCCGAAAGCATTACCCCTTTTGGCTGAATAAGAATCGGTGACTATATTTATAGTTTACAATTTGACTCAATTTTTATTGTATTTATTTCAGTCGACATTTTCAGTACTTAATTCTTGTGTTGAGTGTTTCGGGTACTTTCCTATCCTTGATTTATCCCTGGATCAATAGCTGTGCACTAATGCTTTTAGCCGTACCGACATTCCTATCATTGTTTTCACAATTGAAAACGTGAGTCAATAATCACTGAATTATTACTGAATTACTAATTGTTTTGTGAATCAGTTGTCGAAACGCAAGAGTCAAACGTCTCGGTTTGTATTCTTTCATATTTTGGGTGTTTTCGGTCTTCGTTTGGATTTCTGACCGTTTATTTTGTAATGTGTGGTCAGCACTGAATTTTGAATACCTTCACGGCTTATGGCATATTCTGAGCGCCATTTCTTCAAATTCTGTGATCGTATTGTGTGCTTATTTCGATGCCGTCAATGAATATGAAGACAAACGACCAGTACTTATGTTTTGGCCCCGAAATAGCTTTCAATTTGGAGTTCCTTATGTTATACTTAAGAATGCCTTGATGTAACCTTGCTAATTCATTGAATTATTGCTTCAAATAATTTTTTTAAAAGAATTATAAGTTTTTGATTTCAATTGAGTTTAGATTAGTTTTTGTTTTCATTTAATTCTTTTATAAATTGAGTTTTTATTTAGTGATAAGAAATTTGAAACAATTTTTATCTCATCTTTTAAATCAAATATATTTCAATTTAATTAATTTAGTCATTGAAAAAATGATTGCAATCAAATTAAAATAAACTTACATTTAATTAAAAAATCAAATTTAGGCGCATTTTTTACTCAATAAGAGAGCGCTTTATTTCACCGCATAATTAATGAGTGAATTGAGAGCCAATCAAATCGTTTGTAAACAACACATCATTTAATGCTTTTTGACTTTTGTTACAGTTTTTGACAAAAAGTTGAAGAAACTGTAAAAATGTTTTCATTATAATAAACAACCTAGTTTACCTAGTTAATAAAAAATTTGATAAACTATTTAATTAGTAATTAGAATCAACTAATTTCATCATTTCATTTGCACTATTAATCATGTTATCAAGTTCAATTCTTTATCAATAATCATACGTTAAAATAATGTGAAATTTGAGTAAACAGAATTACCTCGTGATAAGATGATAGTTGCCCTTGGTCACATTCACTCTCCAAAGTGTGAGTTTGCCTTTTGTTCGCTTTTAATAAAACTATCAGTTTTTCGATAAAATTAAAGTTAAAAAATTTGTTTCAAACAATTATTTTCACTTATAATTCGTTTCGTAGTTTAAACTCATTTAATAAAAAAAAATTTCTTTGAAGTTCTTAAAAGTTTAATAATTGTTTAAAAGATGAATGCATACAATTTTGGCAATAATTCGCCCACAAATGAGAACGGATATCATATGGAAGTGCATTCTGTGCCCAAAATAGACTTTTATACTTCTCGGATAAGTGCCTACTGTCGGGCCGTCAAAATGTTGGCCACACATCTCAATATACCTCTCAATGAGATCTATATCAGGCCTTTTATAGACACTTCTAGTGAAGAGTTCAAAAAGGTATGTCATATGAGCTTGATCAGTTATCAGAATAATTAAATTAAACTTATATTCTGATTGTATTTTTATAAGTTATCTTGTTCATTTTCATGATTTGTTATAATTTAACTGTTATAGGTTAACTTTTATTCGAATATATTTAATTATTAACTAATTTTCAATTATAATAATTAATTATTAACAAGGTAATAAATTGATAATTAGCAATATTCTTTAAGTAGATAAAATGAGATATAGTTCAAAGGTGATATTCAATCAAATGTCATTATCATATTTCAGGATTTAATATATAATTATATTATTTAAATATATAAATATATAGCGATAAAAATGTTTCAAATATATAAATTTTTTTATATTTTTTTTTTGATAAAAGTTATAACAATTTATTCGTGAAATCCGTGAAAAAAAAGAGTTAAATAAAAGCCATAATTAATGAAAGATAAGTTCAAACAAATGATAATTAGACCGGAATTCGTCGGTTTCGAAGTAAATACTCTTAAAAGAATTCATATCTCCTTTAAACGACTTTTTATTATTGCTATAAATTTAGCTCAAAAATTATATTATACCACTTGATCTTGGTAGACTTCTATTCCATGATAAGATAACTTATATGAACAAGATTAATATCGTTTAATGGGGAAAACATTTCTTTTAAACATTATTCAAATGATGGACATATCATAAGGTTTTGTTGACATAAAATACATTTTATCTTATATACCAGTCCTTTGAACTTTAGTAGAAAAGAATAGTTAACTAGAGTATTGTTGCTTGCTCAAATTGAAATAATCATGACCTTGGTATTTCTGTAAATAAGACTTAATGTCACTTTAATTTCAGATAAATCCGACCCATTCTTTGCCGACAATCAACGACAACGGTTTTATTCTATGGGAAAGTCGTGCTATAATGCAATACCTGTGCAATAAATATGCGCCCAATTCTTCGTTATACCCAAAAGACCCACAAATGAGAGGAACAGTTGACCGACTCCTCAATTTTGATTTGAAGACTTTAAGTCATGCCGTCCTTTCAGCACATTTTGAGTTCACAGTCAGTTTCCATACATTTATAAATTTAAAGTTAATATAATTTATTTTGTCAGTTGTCCACTGAGTACAGCGCCTCCCGAAGCGATAAATTGGTAGAACTGACCGATTCGTTGACATTCTTAGAGATATTCCTAATAAATAAGGATTACGTCGCCGGAGATATCCTAACCATAGCCGACATTTCACTCTTGGCTAATGTCACACAATTAGAAATTGCGGTCGAGTTTGACCTAAGCTCATACCCCAACATCTGGGGATGGATTAACCGTTTGAGGAGAGAACTGCCATATTATGACGAACTGACAAAAGTAGCGCACGCAGAGCACAGGGAACTCATCAGGAATATAAGGAATGCTCACGAAGAGTGGTCACCCATGCATTTCTGTGCGTTTATGCCCTGTGAGAAACACAATGGACACACACAAAATGAGCAAGCTCATCACGAACACCACAATCACCAAGAACAATTTTTTAAAACACAAACCAATGATGAGCACATTTACAGTGATATAAACGGACAGGACTTCAATGGACACACATATAATCAGCAAATATTTAGTGGACATAACGGCAATTATAATGAACAATTGTACCATGATCATATTCATAATGGACTTAATGGATACTGAGATAACAAATGTACAAGGATCATTTAATTGATCAAATTTACAGTTTTTTATTATTTGATAAAAATTTTGTAAAAATATTGTAAAATATAATAGAATTAACACCGAATACAATAAAATAGTGTGATATTATCTTATCTTGGACAATCTACTGATAATATTTAATAAAACTATGAGGAGTCTGAGAATATATTTATTGTTGATATTTTTAGTGGAGATAAATACCAAGAATACATTGAATCCTAAGGAGATAATAAAAATAAATGTTATTAAACCTCAACTCAAACATAGATTTATCCTTAAATTGAAGTATTTATTGCTTTTCGATACAAATAATTAATTTTTAGGTGAAATATAAACCGATAAGAGTGAGGCTCACGTGACCCGAGTCTTCAATTAAAGGGATGTTTTTGCACCAAACCTTATCTAGTTGAAATTACTTTCATTTCAAAAAAAATTGTTTCCTCCCCTCTATATACACAAATTAAATACTTTATTTACTCATCACTTTAATATGATAATCAACATGATAAATTTATCAATGATAAGTTTATTGATAACATTAATTTTAACATATTATATCATTTTATCATGAACATTTCGAAAAATCAAGAATTTAAGCAAGTAAAATTTTTAAATAAAATCACTTTTCAAGAATGAAAAACCAAGAACTAATATAATTTAACTTGTTATTGAATAAGATACTTTTATTATCTATTTTGTCCTTGTTTATTTAGAAGATGTTGAGGAAAGAATTTGATTTATAGTCTTTACATTCGGTAAAAATTTATGACTAAAATGACGTAAAAATTCTTTGGTTTCTCTAAGATATCAGTTCTTTGAAAGTATTAAAGAAATCCTTTGTCTCCGAAAAGATTTAAAAATAAATCCAATATTTAATAAATAAATAACTTTTAGTGATTATTAACGAAAAGGATTCCAACATTTCTTGATATCCATTATAACCACAAAAATAACCAAAACTATTGACATTGAATATTATCAACAATTTAACTCTAATTTCTTTTTTTTCTTCGGTGAACTCCGTCTGAAAAATATTCTTGATACTTTTCAGATGAATCAATTTAGCTTTAGAAAAGTTGTGCTTGCTCATATTTTATTTCTGTTTGTGGACATTCATTATTGTGATAAACAATACGATAGTTATGACATCGAATTATTCCAAAACTTGACTTCAGAATCAAAGTATAATAAATACGTTTATCCTAAAGAACAAAGTAAATGAGCATCATACTTTTTTTTAATGTTTAATAAAGTGCTTGTAACTATTTTTCAGAGCCAATAGTTGTAAATACGAGTATCTATTTATTCAGTTTTGGTTCAATCGATGACACACGAAATGTAAGCAAACAATTCATTTAATCACTTAATGTTTGAATTAATTTAACAAAAAATGTCTTTTAAAGGAATATACGATTCAATTGTTATTAAGGTTTGAATGGTTTGACGACAGACTAAGGATTTCGAGTAGAGATGATGTAAAACTAGAAGGGGGTCAGTGGCACGTCAACAGAATATGGACCCCTTCTATACATATTCCCAATAATAGAGAGCCCGATATTCTTCAAACGGGAGACCAGAATCCAGTGTTGACTCATATCTATTCAAACGGCAAAATACTCGTCAGTAAAAGGTATTCAATGACTAATAGAGTAAATATTAAATGATTTAATCAATGAATTTGTTATCAAGAATTCTATTGAATGGTTTCAGTCAAATGGATTTTCGACTCTACCCTTTGGACAAACAACAGTGCAGTATTGAGATTGAGTCGAGTCAGAGATACATTCATTATCGCACAGAATATCTAACCTTTTAATTGTATTAATAGATGAGTTATCCGACAACTCTTTAAAATTGGAGTGGAATAACGAATTGCCATTTTCTAGAAGCGATGATTTAACCTGGAGTGGATTTCAACTTGTTAATTATACCCTTACTAATGTAAGGTCAATGTATAGCCACACCGGAACCTTTAGTAAACTTGTGGCCAGTTTTACACTTAAGAGAGAGTTTGGTCATTTTATTCTTGATATTTATATTCCTTCAATTTTGTTTGTTATATCATCTTGGACTTCATTCTGGGTGGAAATACCTGCAGCACCTGCTAGAGTTACTCTAGGAATTACTACCATGCTAACATTAGTTACTAGTGCAAAGACTGCTAGAGAAAAACTACCAAGAGTGTCTTATATACACGCCTTGGACATTTGGATCATAATGTGCACTTGTAATTAAACTCACATATTAATCTTTTACAAATATACCATGCTTATTTTTTTAGTCTTTGTCTTCGCATCACTGGTAGAATACGCGACCGTTAATTTCATCTATCATAAGGACAAAAGAAGTAAGAAAAAGAGCAAGAACAATTTAAATAGCACACAAAATAGCCTTAAAAGAAGTCAATCAAACAGTTCATTAAAATCGTTTAAGTCTTCGGATTCGACGTACAGTTCATTCAAAGATGAACTTCATTTAAAGGTTCGTAAATGTGTTTAAACAAATTAATTATAACTAAAATTTTAGCCCCGAATAAGTCCTGTGCTAAAGAAACCGCCCACCGATCCGGAGAAGAACTCTTACCTAAAGAATATGAAAGATGGCGGCATAGAATTGGTAATTCCTCAGATTAGTATCGATAACTTATCTGTCAGTTCTGCGGGTAATTCGAGGCGAGAGTCGAGGACTGTGTCTATGCGTTCGGTTAAGTTTGAAAAACAACCTCAAGATATCGCTAATGAAATCGACCGAAAGTGTCGCTACATTTTCCCCATAAGTTTCGCAATAATTAATTTGATTTATTGGTCAATACTCGCAGTTATGTCATACTATCACTGATCACATTAACCTTGGTCATTCTAATGATGCTCAGGAACGTTTTTCACTACAATATGAGTTGTTGAAAAAGTTTACTAGTCAATTTCATTATATTTTTATAAGTTTAAAATGTAAACATTGCGCGGAATATTCCTTTAATAGAAAATTACTTACATTTTCACCTCTTTTGACACTCAAAAGAGGTTTAACTTTTGTATTAAAATAATTCATAAAAATTAATATTTTGAGTCACTTTTTGAATAAACTTTTGTATAAAAACAATTTTCGTTTAATTTAGAAATCATATGACTCTTGACTTTTGAGGGATTGACTTACAATTTGGTCTTTTATTTTAATTGTTTTTACGAAAATAACATTAATTTAATTTAAAATCATTTTCTTTTCTTTTCTTTTTTAATTTATAAGTTTTATAATATTTAATTGAATTTTATTTGAATTGTTTTATACTTTTGTTTTAATCTATAATTTTGTTATTAAATCACAAAATCATTTGTTTTATACAATGGATATGAGAACAAGAATTGAGAGAAAATTAGATAAATTAAATTCAGTAAAACGCAAAAACTGGGAAATAGAGGCAAAACTGAAGTACTTAAACGTCAATTCAATGGTATTTCCCAAAGAAGAGAAGGAGAACATACCTGAAGACAGTCCTCAAACGAGTTCCAAACCCAAAAGGCGTGGAAAAAGTGTGGCCAAACGCATACCAAAGGTTCAGATGTCGAGAGCGAAGGAAACACAAACTCTTCTCCAACGAAATTTCGAATTCAATGTCATCGGAAGCGGTCGGCCATCATTTAAAGCAGACAGTGCTGGACATAAGTTCGACAATTGCTATTTCATGCGCACTGAACAACGAATTAAGATTATGAATGCACTCATATCTGATGGCATACCAACCGGTGCTATGAATCCGATGTCAATCGCCATTCGTATAGAGTCAGCCATATATCGACTCCTTTGTGAAGACAGCAGAGCATACGAACAGTACTGCAACCAATGCTCGCAATACATCGAAATGAAGAGAAAGGGTTCGATTCGATACGATTTACTTATAGGCCATTTAGACCCGGATCAGTTTGTTTTCATTCCAAGACATGGCTCACAATATAAAGAAGTTATTGAAATGAGAGTTCATTTGAGAGAAGAGGAGGAAAAGGAAAAAATCAAACTTTTGAAGAAAGGAATCGTTTGAATGGATTACACATTTACCAATTGACCATGATACTTTTTAATTGCTTATTATTATTGTATTTTTTATTCTAAAATTTGTTTCAAAACTGTTTTTATACAAAATTCCATTTTATTATTACTTTTACTAATTCTATAATTAACTGATTGTATAATAAATATATTGACAATTATCCAGCAATAAATCACTGGATTATTCAAACTTTGACAAATTAGATATACTTTTATCAAAGTAACCAGGATTAAAAAATAATTGTCTGCCCATATCATAGGTATTGACTTGAATGGCGAAACTACCGATTGTCAGACACTTAATCCTCTTTTCGGATACGTTTTTGTTGTATTCTTTAATAAATTTTTCTTCTTTTTGTTTCAAGACTTCAAAAATAGTCTTCAGTCGACTCGAAGTCTATTTAAAGATAATCAGAGATAAGTAAAAACCATTCAAAATAATAATAATAATAATTACCCTGCTCATTATTCCCAACAGTGATTCATCACAAGCGTACTGTGCAATGGACTGAGTAAATGCCAGACCGAAGTAACTCATTCCGCAAATATTATTAAAATTACTCTGACATCCCTGAGCACATGAATAGCTAACAAATGTCTCTTCTTTGTGGTGTTCAAGTTTCTCATCCTTACCAAAGAGGTCACTAATTTCACCCGACTCTATTTGGATCGGTTCAGTGCTCACATATTTTTTGTCTATAAAATATCATTCAAGGAATAAGTATCTAGCAACTTTTAGTAATCAAAAATACCTGAGTTATCCGAAACCCCTTCCCGACAACAAATAAAGAAAAACAGTTTTGGTCTGCATTTTAATTGAGGACAGTTTTCTTGTGAGAATATACTGACAATATCTTTGACCTTGATCACATCCTCTTTAATTAGTTCAATGGCATCCAATGCAGCCGTGATTTTATCCCTTTCTTCAGTGAACTCATATCTTCTTATAGCTTCGCAGGCATTATATCCGAGTACTTGTTTGTCCTTTCCGTGACTGATCACAATTAGGACAAACGCCTCATCATTTTCCAGAGTCTGTCGTTTACTGATTTCAGTTAATTCTGTTCTCATTTGTTCTGCACTTAATTTAGTTTTGACCTCAACTCTGAAATGCAATTGAGTGAACACATTCTCAAACCTTAAGGTTTCACTTTTGAGTCCTTTAGGAGTGAAGACATAATTCCCTTCTTCGTAGACATCAGGACTTTGCTGTTCCTCTACATTATTGATTATAAGACACATTCCTCGGGGATTCTTCATTAAATTATAAACTTTGGATAACTCAAACTTTGGGCTAATAGTCTTAACCACTTTTAGTTCCACTTTAGTACTCAATTCCATTGGACCGGAAGATGTGTTGTACTTCTCCAGAATGTCCGCCACCTCTATCTGACCACATTCTCGTAAAACTCCGATAAGAGCGGCACAGGTAGCCCTCTCTCGACTCAATTCAAGTAATATAAACCATTTGATGGCATTACTGTCGATGTCTTCTGTTATCTATAAGTGAGTAATACTTTAAATATTTGATAAAAAAAATTGTATTTTACTTACTTTTAGTCTTTCCTCATATATTGAGAAGAACTCATGATTTACCAATTTTTCTAAAATGGTTTTATTAATGTCTATCTTTTTAGATATATCAGTTAAATGAGCAAGGTATTTTTGGCGATTATTACTCTTTTCCATTTATTAAATCACTTTTGATTGTAAACAAACCTTATATTACTTATCATAGAAGTAGTCATTACTTAAAAAAAAAGGTATAGACGTAGAAATTATAAACGGTTACGACACAATATTAACTAGATAACTAATGCCAGGTAACTAATTAAGATAAAGTCATGAAAATTCTAAGAAAATTGCTAATTATTAATGCAATATTCACTACAAAATGATTTTTGAGTCCATTAATAAATGAGTTTTAAAAATGCTTTTCAAAAAGAGAGTTATAATTAGAACATACTTTAGATGAGTGTTCTCCCGTTAGTCGAAAGTTACTAAAGTTTTTGTATTTACTGTTTATTAATGGAATAGAGTTTTGTTATCAAAACCAATGTTTGAAAGTTTCAAACTGAAACCAAATTAATGTAAAAATTAATATAAAACCCATACATTTGAAAGGAAGTGCTATAAAAGCATTGAATGTAATTCAAGACTTAATTACATAAACACTGGATTTGGAATAAATGTTTAGAACTTTATTTTGTTTTAATTTATAGAAAACATTTATTGACTGTCAATACATTAATATATTTAATGTAAATATGTTTTAATTCACATAAAAATATGTGAAATTCCCAACCCTTCTATCTTTTGCCATCAAAATATCCCGGATTGAAATAGAGTTGTCTATTCATAGCATAATTGTTGACTTGAATGGCGAAATTGCCAATAGTTAGAGACGGATCCTTTTCTTTCTCATACATAGCTTTTAATCGTTGAGAAGTCTAAATAAATAAACGCTTATATTATACATTGAAGAACAGCACAATTATTACCCTGCTCATTATGGTTCCAAGTGGTTCATCACATGCGTATTGAGCTATAGATTGTGTGAGTGCGAGACCGAAGTAACTCATTCCGCATAGACTGTCATAATTACTTTGACATCCCTGAGCACACGAATAGCTGACAAAAGTGTCCAGGTTTTTAGGGTTCACTACTTTTCCATTCTTATGGATGGGATCTTTAAACTCTATCGGATCCATTGCTGTTTCCTGAACTCCATCTTGTGATGAGTCTATTGAGTAAAAGTTGAATAAAAGTTATTCTGAGTGGAAAAATACCTGAATTTTCATCCCTATCGCGACAACAGATAAAGAAAAACAGTTTCGGTTTGGACTTCAAATGCGGACATTTCTCTTCTGAAAATATTTGGACCATTTCTTTGATTTTGATGGTATCCCTTCTCATCTCCTGTTGGGCCTCAATTAAGTCCTGTTGACTCCTGAGTTGATTAAAGTTTTTCTTTCTGAGTGCTTCGCAGGCATTATATCCGAGCACTTGTTTGTCCTGTCCGTGACTTATCACTATTAGGACAAATGCCTCGTCGTTGACCCGACTCTCTTCATCTTTAATGAAGTTTAAGTACTCCAGTATTTGTTGAGCACTTAATTTGGTTTTCATTTCGACGTTGAAATGTAATTGTTTAAAGACGTTCGCAAAGCGAAGGGTCTCATTCCTGAGCCCTTTAGGAGTGAACACATTCCCTCTTTCGTCATACACTTCAGGACTTTGTTGTTCCTCAACATTATTAATGATTAAACAGAGGCCGCGCGGATCCCGAAATAGGGTATAAGTGTTGGACAGACCATAAAAGAGTCGGCCCCCCTTTTCCACATTCAAATTAATGTCTTTACTCAATTGCATTTGTCCGGCAGAGGTGTTGTACTTTTCCAGTCTATCGGCCGCTTCCTTTTGACTGCATTGTCTTAAAATACCGATAATGGCATCACAAGTGGCCCTCTCGCGGGTCAACTCAAGCAATAGAAACAGTTTTGATTTGTCGTCATTTTTCAGTTTCTAAACAATTATTAATAAAACAATAGTTTAAACAAAAATATAATTTATTTACTTTAAGCCGGTTTTGGTATTCACTGAAGAATTGATGACTTCTTAGTTTCTCGAGGACTGCGTCCGTTATTTTGATTGTATCAATGAAATAGTCTAGATCATTTAAGTAATCTAACCTATTCTTACTTTTCTCCATTTTATAGCTATTATTTAGAGTCTGAAACAAATTAGGAATTATAAGTAATTATTGAAATTATTTGTTATATAATTTCCTTTACGTTAAAAGAGTGTAGACTGAAGTCATTTCCAACACTTTAACTCTGTTTTGGTTAACGACAGACGGCTTTCATATAATTATAGATAAGTTTAATCGGTTTCCAAGAGTTGATAATAAAAATATTTCCCTTTTTTAACGACATTACATTCAAAACAGGGAAAGTTTTAGCCTTAAGGTTTAGTTTCAGAGAGGAAGGATTTTTCTTGGTAAATGATCAAATTGGCAACCCTAGCACTAATTTTAAAGGTGTTATAGTAATGGTGTAATTTTCAATTCATTTTTGAATTGGATGTTTTGCTATAACCTTCGCAAAGGTATATATCGGGTATATTTCACCCCCTATTATAGTCATCACTGTTAATGAATGACAAAGAAATTCTCATACATAATAGAAAAGTCCTTAAAATTGATTACACTTTTGAATAATTTTTTTTCATGAAAAAAAATTCACTCATTAAGAGAGATGAGTAATTCTTCCGTATTAGCAAGGTAGTTACTTAACTTATATTATTTTTAATAATAAATATATTTATTGATTCCTTATTATCTGCAAATTGTAATACAAATTTTACTCAATTTATTCATAATAGGTTCAAGTTTACTCTAATTTAAGTATGCGCAACCTTGAAATGAATCTATGTTTGTCCAATAAAGTTTAATTACAATTACTCTAAAATAGAGTTTTCTGACTCACGTTTAACATATACTCTCTATTGTAAAGGTGAATCAGATACAATTATTTTATAGTACAGTGAAAGACCGCTAATTTTAAGTACCAATAATTTTAAGCAAAACTTAAAAACCAAAACCAAAGGGGAACCAGCCAATTAACATTGTGATTGGGCGAGGGATTTTATCTTGCTTAATCAATAGGTATTCAATGCCCCCATCTAACCCTATTTTATTTTTAAAATCGATGCGGTATAATTTGTATAAAGTTAATTTAAGTAAAATCCTTAACCATTAGGTCAATGGGGGAAAATTGAACTTTGGAGTCTATTTTAGACCCCGCCCATAACTTTTAAAAATCTGATTTCTTCAGATTAGATTAAGCTCAGCTAAAGGCAGTTTATAGACAAGTGGCGTTTAGGTTCTCGCATTATTTTAGAAGATGGAGGTCA
>JAQFZM010000584.1:0-28935 GCA_034695785.1 Galumna obvia
CATCTCTTTATTTAAAAAATTCTAAATTGTAACCAAATCAATAATAAAAATTAAAATTTCATAACTGGTCTGTGGTCTAAATCCAATTAATCAATTTGAAATGTTTTATTAATTTCATTTATAAAATTATTTCTAGTTGAGTGATTATGATTTAATTTAAAGATTAAATGATTAAATTTATTTAAATTAATTATGTTATTGTTTCATTAATTCGTTGTGATAATATTAAAATAATTATAAACAGTACCTTTTAATTAAGTCACATTCTCATTTATAAAAATTTAAATATAAAATTATTCATAACAAAGCTATTATAGAATATTATGAAAATATTTCTTAAAAAAAAGTTGCTAGATTATATTGAAGAAATGATAAAAACAAAGATAATGTTTATTACCAATTTAATAAATTTGAAATTTTAGTTAAATTTAATAATTATTTTATGTTTGAATTACAGCTTCTTATAAAACAATTATCAAATATGTAATGAATGTTTCTGGAATATCAGGGATCATTTGATGATGAAACAAAAAGAAACCAAAAGAGTGAACCAAATGATTTCAAAGTTCAAATCTCAACAGAGGTGATCGGGCTACCTGTCACATCCCGGAAAACTGTCTGCACAGAGCAAACAAATTGGCCACATAATGGTTAGCTCCGTGCTAACAAATTTTAATTTAATATCAATTAATAAGTCTACTTCTTTGTTGAAATGGGTTTCTTGGGGTACATTATATGGTAAGGAATTAAATTACTTACAAGAATAATCAAATATATTATTATCAGATAAATTTAACCTATTTATATTAAGGTGACATTTTATACTTGTTCTAATATTTTCAATTTCATTTTAATATTTCTTCGTTTTCCTATGGACATGATAGTTAAAACTTTGAGTCTATTTTTATAATTTTTGTTATAATATTCTAATTTAAAACAAATAAACAAAGAGATCTTTCTGTTAATTTTTTCTAATCTATCAGATTTTACTTTATTTTACACTAAAAAGGGATTACTGTGTTCTAAAATGCATAAAATATAAAATAGTTACAATTTTAAAAACGTCTATCCATCAACTTTTTTTTACAAATATACCATCGTGATCAAAACTAAAGGGAGAAATTAACAAGCTATATTTCTTAAACCTCTTAATGAAATGTGACTAAATTTTCAGGCATATAAATTATCTCATCCCATTGTTAAATTTGGGGTTTGATTTTTGATTACTTATATAAGTGGTTTCAAAAGTTTTAAAACTACATTTTTTCAAATTATTAAAAATTGGCTCGACCAATTTTAGTTCTTTAAAAAACATTTTATAGGGTTTTTCATTTACTTTTTAAATAATACCAAGTTTATTAAAATCGGTTTAGTAATAAGAAATCTGTGGCTAATTGAATATCTAATTTTGAGCTTAAAGAACAGTTTTGATACCCTATGAAAATATGAAAAAACGAATCTCAAAAATTTTTTGCATTTATCCAAACTATTATTATATCTGAAGCAAATTTGTTGCTTGCATAATTTTTCCTTGATCTAGCCTAAAATAAAATTGCTAGAGGACATCAAACTTAATTTAATATCATATAAAAAATACACTATATTCAAATTTTTACCAATTTTAAACCCTAAATATTATTAATAAAAAATTAAATTTTATATTTAAAATTGAGGGAAGTCAATGTATGAATATGCTAATTTTTGTTTCATTTCATTAAGAATTTAAGAAATATAGCCAGTTAAATTGTCCCAGTTAGATTTGATCATTAATTTATTTCAAATACGCAAATTTATTTAATGATTTTTCTCAATTATACAAAATTTTTGAGTTAACATTTAAACAGTTTTTCAAAACATTATGATCACTAAAATTTAGCGCATGGGCTTTTTTCTCCTTTAAAACAATTATTGCTAGTACAGTATAATTCCTTGATATTTTAAGGTTTTCTAAATCAACGTTGGAATAATATTTTTTAAATTTAAATTTTTCCAATTTAAATCTCTTTTTGTAGTACTTAACATATTTGGGTCAATTAATGATTTATTAATAATCAAGACATATTTTCTAATCAATTTTTAGGCGCTGACCTCACATTCAGTGCCAAATATACACTTAACTTAACTCAGAGTAAATGTTTAACTAAAATGAATGAATGAAAGATCAAAAGAAATCAATGAATGAGAGTTTAAATGGAAAGTTTAGTTACAAAGACATAAGTTTTTTAAATTAAGAAAATTAAGAAAAGGTTTAGTCTAACATTTTTTTAGAGTGAAGTTGAAAAGAAAAGCTTGAACTGAGTTTAAGCCGTGTTTGTATCTTTAATTTAATGTTAATTGTATTTAATTTTTTCTAAAATTAATCAATAAATAATGTTCTTTGAAAAGGTTTATTCTGCGTTGCTCATCATTGTTTGTGTTTTCCTCGATCCCAATAAGAGCAGTTTTTGTGATAGTAGTCCTCCTCTGATATTCATCGCGCAAAATATTTCCTAGGCTTCTATCATTGGTGGAGGTGCCTTTTACATTTTGTCTCCGGTCATTTTGTGCCTAAATTTTGGAAAATTTTATTTTATATTTCTGTTTAATTTGTTTATATTGGCGTCACTTGGAGTGACCAGACATAATAGGAAATTTAAATAGGAGAGAGGACCGACAGAATGAGGACACACCACACGAGACATCAATGTTTGAAAACTTCACGAGACGTGTTTCACAACAAATTGGCTGAATCCCTTTTCGAGTACTTCAAATACAACGTATAACGCGGACCAAAGAAGGATTCGAAACTCAAATCAAATGAGAGTCACATTTAATGACAACAATAAAGTCATCGAAGAAGAAAAAGAAGAAGTCGATGACGACAACTGCGTCTAAAATTCTTCAAATAAAGAAAGTTACGATTTGATAATTAAAGAGAAACTTCTTTATATTGAGAAACAAATCGATTAAATTAGTCCAAAAAATTAGAAATATTTATATAACCTATGTAAATTTTATATAATTGATAATAATTACATTATATTACATCATTAAAATTACAAAACCCTCTTACTTTTTTAGTTTTATTACTAGTATTAATGGCCCAAAAATATTCCCGACCTTTTTGAATGAACTTAGTTTGAGCATAATTCTATACTTCAATAATTTTACTTTTTATTACTGTTTGCATTTATTTAAAACGAACAATTATTCCTGTACAAAATGGGCTTATTTAATTTTTTAATATTATACATATTGTGATTTATACAAGGTGAAAATTGATTTAACTTAAAAGCAAAAATTAAGATACATTTTTTTGAGTCAAATTTTAACAAAAATGACCCTATGGAAAATCTAAATTTTTTTTCTAAAGTTTTATTCAATTAAATTTGTAAAATATTTAAAATATCAATAAATAAAAAGCAATTGTGTTTTAAAAGGCCAAAACTTGGTAGACCACCCAATTTAAAAAATCATGAATTACTGACATTTGTTAGAGTTTAATCTCAAATTTTATTATAGAAAATTATTAAACATTTTGAATAGATTTTATATTAAAATTTATATGAATTTAAAATAAAGATAAAGCAAAATTCGCAAATATATTTTCAAAAAATTCAAAATTTTGACTATAATTTAGGGTTAATTTTCAAACATTTTATTTATTGTTTAAATTTTTGCATGTAATTTATCAACTAACGATATTTAACCTTATATGAAATGCGTGTGGTTAATTTTGTTATCAATGACTACATTTTGACATAAAATTTGCCTTACTCTTTTTAAACTAATAAATTTATTTATTTAAAAATTAAATTATTAAATTTAAAGACAAAATATTTATACAAACATTAAATATAATTAAAATTATAAAAGTCTAAATCATCGTTCAAACTTAGATCTCACTCAAAGTCGGGACCTTTTTTGGGCCCTTAATAGTTAGGGAGACCATTGAAAATTTTTGAAATAATAAAAATTTTTCCAAATTTTCCGAATTAAAAGTGAACTTATAGTGAAATAATAAATTATAAAAGTGAACAAAAAAATGTAAAGTCAATTTGATGATTAATATATAGTAATTTGAAATTTTATAATCATAAATTTAAAAGATTTTCTTATTTCATTAATAAAATAAGAAGTTCAATATTTATTATTAAAAATATATAAATTAAATTATCATAAAATCTATTTTTTCTTTGTTTTCATAGTTCAACATTATGAATTTTACAATTTTATTTAGAAAAGATTTTAATTTTAACTGTACAATTTATAAATTAACATAGTAAACACTATATTGTTCACTAAAGATCTAATAATTCCTAGTGAACAGACAGCCTAAAAAGTTTACTGTTAACTAGAATGATGAACGGATGATCACCCTACTAAAAGTATACTTAGGGTGATAGCATCCTTCCAGGTAACTAAACCAAGAATCCAAAATTTTTTTTTCATGCAAAATTTTATCACGTGACCTGTTACAGTGCTGTGCAACCGTTGGGGGTCGTAGAAGTGGTCAGAGCCTCCGCGACAGGTATACGACTGTTCGTTGAGGTCTATTGAGTCGGGAATGATGTCCACTCGTCGAGAGTTAAAGTCACTAATGATGTGTTGACTGAAGAAAGAGTTTAACACCAAAAGGAAAGCACAGAACACAGTCTTAGCGAAGAATCTCAGGTCAGACATCTTTAAGTCGAATCACAAATAATTAAAACTTTTGTAAAATACACTAAAAATAATTAAAAGTTAATAAAAGTCGAAAACCGGCGGAAAAATAGACTCAATTTAAATACAAATAACTTTTTATTTGACACTTATTTAGAAATAATTAATTTTTATAAAAATAGTTTTAATAATAATTCAAAAAATAGTTAATTCTTTTATAATTTTGAGTCGAAAATAGTCTAAAAAAGTCTTAAAAATGTTGTAAAAAATGAGATGTGTTTTAGTGGAGTCGGAAAAAGTTACTGATTTAGGAAATGATGAAATTCAGTCTTTTATAGTCGGGTAAAATTATGACGTATTAAGGGTTTCGTCCAATGAAAAGGTCTGAATTTAGATTAAACTTTGAGTCGGGAAAGGAGTGAGAGTTCAGGTGAAGAGTATAACATATGAGTATTAATTGGGTTTTCCCTTATGACAGACAGATGAGACTCAATTCAGACGATTATTATATTTTTATAAATTAAAGAAAAATTATTGAAAAAATGAATAATAAATAAATTTAAGAAATAAGTCGAGAAAATAGTGTCGACATCTTTGCAGGCATTGATGGAAGGGTTAGGCCAAAGGGGAGGACTACCAGCGCCCGGAGGGTCGTTAGACCCGATAACAGATATAAGACTTATAATCTTTTGTTTACTTTTAAAGCTTTTATTTCCTTAAATAACTGAAAATTAAAAATTTTTGGTTTAAAACTTAATTACAAAAAGAAAAGCATTTAAATTAAAATAATTAATAAGAAATTAATGTTTTGAATGACTATAAAATAGTTATTATTTTTGGCGAAAAATGTAACTAAAAAAGTGTTTATGTTTTCCATTAAAAGACAAAATATATGTTTAAATAATTTAAATTCTATTCTCTTTGTGAGGTTTTGAAGACAGTTGTGTTGTCCTTTAAGCCTCTCTCCAGTCCTGTCCTAAAGCGCTGCACTTATTGATGAATTGATTGAATGTTTTGTCGTTTCAGGTCGTTTGTCGCGTTTGATTCCTTCACTCCATTTCTTTTTGAGATCCAGTGTTTCGGAGGACTCCGATAATGAAGACGTCGATGTGATTGGACTTAATTTTGGTGACACTTCTTTGATGAGCTCTAGTTCTTCAGTGTCGAGCTCTTCCTCTTCTGATTCCGATTCAGACGATTCCTCTATTGATGATAGTAGTGATGATGAAAATAGTCACCATTCGGTGTCCGACCACTCTTTAATTGATAGTGACAGTGATGTCTCTTCAGTGTCCAGTGTTTCGCTCGAGTCTAATAACTCTCCTTTTAATGAGAGTTCTGTCGTTTTGTTAACCGATTCTTCTGATGACGATTCAGATGATTCTGATGTCTCGTCGAGCGATGATTGAGTCGTATCTTTACTTTTCTCTTAAAAGAGTCTTTAAATTTCAAAATTATTCTTTTTTTTCTAAATATTTGTTTTTTTAAATCTTTTCATTTAATTCTAACTAAAACTTACTCTCGTTTTTTCTAATTTTCTCTTTTTTTACGTTCGTTTTCTTACTTTTGTTTGCGTCTAAAGCAAAGGTAAGTCTTATTGAGTCGTATTGTATTTATTTGTCTTTAAATTAAACCTAAAATTTGATTGAATTTTCATACAATTTCTTTGTCTGTAATTTGTTTTTTTAAAGAAACAGAATTTTTTGTCATTTTATTCAATACATTTTTATAACTCTTCTATTAATTCATATTTTATTAGAAATTAAGTATTTTTCAAGAATTTTGTGTTTAACTCAAAAAACAAAAGAAAACCATTTCTGGTCTATATATCAGTGATTTCTCTGTAATTGTTTTAATTTAAAGAAAAGTTCTTTTATTAGAACCAACTATTGTTTCCTGTCTTTAAATTTTAGTTTTGGGTCTTTTCTTAATATTTGAGTTAACGATAGACTCGTCTTAAGAATCGGTTTGAAAATCATTTATATTTTTGAGTCATTTTTTCTAATTTAATAACCGATTGATTTGTGAGAAACAGTCGTTTCATTTAATTAAAGGTTTGATTTTATTGAAGTTAAGAATACTTTTTGTTTCAGAGGTCCGGACCTCAAGAAGAGGTCCGGACCTAATGTTTGATTACTTTTGGGATATTAGCGATACTTTTTATTAATTATTTAAATCGATAGCCATTTGCGTCGATTTGAGAGCCTTTTTGAGAACAGAATATGATTTGAGTTTTTAATTAATAATTTGAGTCTTTAGTCGTAATTCGTTTTATTCGTGAATTTTATGATTAAAATACGAGATTTAAGTCAAACACTTTTCAAATGAAACACATTTTCTTCGAATCAATTGCTGTTTGTTTTGCGTTTATATATTGAGTTAATAAACAATCGATTTTCAACACCGAATGTATCGAAGAATTTATAATTTTTATTATTTGGGAATACATAACAATTTCCACTCAAAAGAATACTTCAGTTCTGTTTAGAACCCATTTTTTTTGTAGGAATTGCTATAAAAACATTCAATTTTTTAAAAGCAAACCATAATTACCTTTAATTTCAAATATTTAAACATAAAATAAAGATTTATTTCAATACTTTTTTTTGCTTTTTATTCAATTATTTCTCCACTGATTACTACTTCTCTTATTTGAGTCAGTGATGCGCAACGATATGTATGTTTTTTTGGGTAATTTTTATAATTATTTCCAATATTTATAAGAATAGGCTTTTGATAAGTTGTCTGTTCTTTGAAAAGTTACTATTTTTCCAATTATTGGATCTTTTCTTTGTTTTATTGAATTTGTTTTTAGACCCGACTTTTTGGTATCGTTTTCGGCAACTAATGATTACAAGTTTTACATCAATGGATCCCTTCTTTAATAAGTTTTAATATATTTCTTTTAATAAAAGTTTAGATAAAATATTAATTAAAATAATAATAATAGTAATAATAATAATAAAAATAATAATAATAAACAAATTTGTGATAAATTAAGGAAAAATTCAATAACTTTTAGTAAAATTAATAAAGATTGAAACCCAACTTGTGGTAAAGGAAATGTGCAAGGTATAAAAGAAAATATATGTAGATAAAATAAAATTTGTAAAAGGAACATGCTTAAACCTTCAATAACTAATCATTAAAAAAAATTGAATAAACTGAAAGTCATTGAAACACTTTTTAAAACTATTTGTAAATATCTAATTGGAAATGAACTTGGTTATTACTAAACTTTAAGAACAGATAGAAAGAACAGGTAGAAAGAACAGAAACTCAATAAAATTCATACTTACCTGTTATCATGCTAATTTGAATAAAGATTTATATAATTATTCCTGGTTAAATTATAAATAAACCATGATACATATGTATGTTACATTAAAACAGAAATAAAAGGAATGAAACCAATGACTAATCATTAGTTTTGAGGATAAAACTCACTTAAGTCTAGTTTTTAAATTAGCAAGTTCCTTCTTTAACCACTTTGCTTATGGAAATACCTTAACAACTTTGAAAGTTTCAAACTATTTCAGTATAAATACCTATAAAAGTAGGCAAAACTAATCGATGAGTCAATGGTTGTTATGACTACAGAAGACATTTACTCTAACTTTTGTTATTTTTGTAGAGTATTAAAGTCCAATATTTTTGGTTACAAACCAAGTGTTGATTAAATCATTTAATTTAAAATTAACTGATTTCTCAAATAAGTGTTAACTTATTTTAAGACAATTATTGTATTGTATTTTAAATTTAATAAAATTTATTTTAATTTTTGATTTTGTTGTCATTTGGTTTAACTTAAGGTGAGTTTCATTTACTTCTCAAATATATTGAAAACATCTGTCATTTAACTATACATTGATTTTCAATTTAATTGAATAACCAATTAAATGTTAACAAGCTAAATTATCATAATCAAGTTGAAGTATCCTTGGTAAATCAATTTTATCTAACTAATAATACAATCACTTATTGATAGAAATCTAAAGAGATTTCAATCATTTTTGAGGAAAATATCTATAAATAAATGTATAAATAAAAAGATAATGTAATTAGAAAGTTGTCAAGGATAATTACTTTTCATTTATAAGTCTATTCAAAATCAGGTTTTATTTCCAATTGAGTTGAGTATTGAATAAATGTTTAGAGCAATTTGAGCAAGAACTAAATTAGTTTGAAATTTTTTGTTTGTTTGATGTTATCGTTGTTTAAATGATTAGAACATGTCTTTGATATGACTACCCGTCGAGTGTTTAGTGACATTTTGTGACATAACTTCATTTCAATAGAAATTATTTGTTTTAAACAGTTTTCCAATAATTGTCTCTCAAAACGATTTTTAGTTTAATATTTGTTGCAAATGGAAGACAAGAGCCGACCCCAAACGGAACGGGAGTTTGACTTAATAGTGTTCGGTGCGAGTGGTTTCACCGGACAGTTCGTTGTGGAAGAAGTGGTCAGAACCGCACAAAAAGATGCCATCAAATGGGCTGTCAGTGGACGCAATACCAAGAAATTGGTTGAAGTGTTGTCCAACGCCTCTAAAGAGACGGGAATTGATGTGAATCACATCCCAACAGTTGAGGCCGACATCAATAATGAAGAATCTCTTCGTGCGATGACCGCCCGAACCAGACTTGTGCTTAATTGTGTCGGTCCCTATCGTTTCTATGGCGAACAAGTGGTTAAGTGAGTGACGCTTTACTTCGGATCCCTTTTTGTCATATTCTGTGTTCAGGTCGTGTGTCGACACCGCAACCAATCATTTGGACATTTCAGGAGAGCCACAATTCTTGGAAAATATGCAATTGAAGTACAACTCAGCGGCTAAAGAGAAGGGTATTTATATTGTGGGTTCCTGTGGTTGGGATAGTATTCCCGTTGATTTGGGCGTCCGTTTCCTCAAAAAGAATTTTGAGGGCGAACTCAATGCTGTCGAGACATATATGACCACAAAAGTTGGCCCTCAAGTACTCTATTAGTTATGTTTTTATTCAATTATTTTAACGAAATTTGATTTTAGGGTTTGCGAACCAATTACGGGACCTGGCATTCAGCCATCCATGGATTTGCAGCTCAGAAGGAATTGGGTCCTCTTAGGCGTCGACTCTATTCTGAAGTGTTTACAAAAAGAGCTCCGAAATCAAAGTTTAAATTACAGCGAAAGTAATACAAAAACAATACTTTTATTAATTGAAAATTGAATTTCTATTTAACTCTTTTGTATTAAAAATAATTAAAAAAAACTAAAACTAATTTGTTTTCGACAGAATATTTCCATTTCAAACTGAATATGCAAATGGTTGGTGTTTACCCTTCCCTGGAAGTGACCGTTCAGTTGTTCAGAGAACAGAACAATATAGATATGAGGAAAACAATGAAAGGCCGACACAAATCGAAGCCTACTTTACTCTACCGGGACTTTTAACTTTGATCGGAACCCTATTAATGGGCGCCATATTTGGCATTTTTGCCTCTTTCCAATGGGGCCGTTCTCTTCTTGAAGCACATCCTAAGTTCTTCTCATTTGGAATGTTCTCTAAAGAGGGTCCGACTCGTGAACAGATTAGAGGCGCCTCTTTTACCACTACTATTGTTGGAAAGGGTTGGGCAGAAAAATTGAGTGAACCTTCAGATGAGCCAACATTTCCACCGAATAAGACAGTAGTGGTACGAGTTCGAGGTCACGATCCGGGATATGTGGCCACCAGTACTTGTTTAGTACAGTCAGGTTTCACTCTTCTCAAAGAGTCAGACAAAATGCCCAAAAGTGGAGGTGTATTGACTCCGGGCGCCGCCTTCGCTGACACTGCAATCTATGATAGACTTCGAGAACACGAGCTCTTTATCGAAATGGTCGACAACTAATTATTATCGATATTTTCCTTCAAATGATTCAATAATTCATAAATGAATTTAGTTTTTATTATAAGTTTTTATTTTTCTATTAAATAAAATATGAGTTATGAATGAAACACATTTTGTCCGAAAAACATTTCAATTGTTTACTTTAAACTAATTTTGTGGTCAATTATTACCTTTTTTTTCCAAATATAACTTTTGATTTGATTACCATTTATTACGTTTAGGTTTACCAAGAACATAATTATTATGGTACTTATAATTTAATTGATAATACAAGGTAATCTTGTTGAATTTTATCTTAAAACTTGAGTTATACTTTTCATATAAATAAATAGCAATACTTATAATATCCAATAAAATAGTAAGCAAGAACATTCCACTTATTTGTTCAATGTTGATATTTTCAAAATCATAACCATGATAATTTAACTTTTCACCAAGGTCAGGTCCAACTCTTTTAGGGTTGAGTGCAATTTTAAACAAGTATTCATAGAGTCCACTCTCGACAATCATCTCATTACTAGATAAGTATAAAATTAAAATAAGCATGTTCATTTGGAAATAAATGTATTGTGTATACACTCTGTCCCATAACTGTGAATACGTGTCGTTTAGATTTGCTTTATTAGTAGCGGTAAAGAGAGGGGTAGAATATCCGCCATTTTCTCCGACGTGGAAATCAATGTCTTCTCGAAACGTATCCGAGACTAACATATTCTTGAATATTTGAATATAATGAGCAGGGTACACTAGTGCATTATAACCTTGCTTAACACCTTTCAAATCAATAAAGTCTTGGATTTTCATTTGAATGTGAGGACCGTATTCTTGGAAATCTCTTTGACTTAATTCCATGGCTATGGGATCAGTATTTTTCTTGTGCTGGATGAAATTTGAAAAGTCTGTCATAATTAATGTTTGTATCTTGGTCATTTGTTTCCATTTGAATAAATCATTTTTGGTTTCCATCCAATAAACTGGTCGTCCTTTCATTACCTGATCTCTGAGTTGACCCGAAAAGGCGGCCAAAAGTATAGTGCATGAGATGAGCCATAAACCAGTTAACTGACTCTCAACAAATCTACTCATTGGCACAGAATAATAATCGGAGAGAATTACTGAAAGATATGCCCAGAATGTGGTCAGGAATGCATTCAATGACTTTTTGTGGAAATTAATTACTAAAGAAATTATAAAAATTGAGGCAAATATACAAAAGTAAACTCCAATTTCAAAGCACTGGAACTGACGGAAGGGATGGTCAGCGGCTATAGATTTAATTAAAAAAAAGTTAAATTATATAAATAGTTCTTGGTTAAATGTTACCTATGGATGTCTTGGCTAACATTCTGTCGGGATAGGCGTAAGTAAAATGTTTTGCGACATAAACTAAATCTTCGGTTTCTTTGTTTATGAATCGGAGAAAAAGTGATGCAATTAATGGTATTAAAGCAATTTGTGGTAAACCAGCCATTCCTGACTTCTTGTATATCTTATCATAATAAGCAAGATCAATTTGAGGTGTCATATATACCCTAATTTATTAAAATTAGCATGTAAACATTAGAATATATTCTTAATCTTACCTTAGCTTTGATATTCTTGCAAAGGTTTTGGCCATAAGAACGAAAGGACCGCACCATTCATAATATGTAGAATTGATCTGGGTGAAAAATGCGTGTGGTACCATTTGATTGGTAGCCAATTCTATCCGGATATTTGTGGTATCATTTGTTATCCATTCCTTAATATATCGATCACTTCCTTCGTTAACATGAATACAATTTGTTCGATACCGATAAATATCATCCATGAAATGAACTTGCTCATTTAGGAATTGAATGATCTTAACTTTGATAACACTTTATTTATACTATTGGATAAACCATTAAATTGTTTTTGTCTTGCAATTGATTTTAAGTAAATCAATAATCTAGATACTTTTGGTATTTTTCCTTATTATGATATAATTATTATCTTTACTGAATACTACTTTTCAAAAATAGATTTCAGTTTAAAATATAAATAAGTGTTCACTTAATTGTTGTTTTAATTACTTTTTTTGTTAATTATGTCTAAATATAATCACGAAAATTAATTAAACCTTTCTTATTTGTATAGTTGCATGTACATATTTACTTTATTTATACGAAGTTTGGGTCAAATATTGCCCTTAGAATCAAGTGATACCCTTTGGTTATCCCGGATTCAAATTATAGTATTGAGTATAAAATGTCTTATAATTTATTCAAAATATTAAGTATTTAAATGTATTTCTTATATCAGTTTACTTTCAAAACCAAAACAATTAAACAATAATTGATTTAAGTATTAATTTATAAGTGATTTCATATAATTTTCTAAGTCTGGGCTCTAAAACATATAAATTGAAAAAAAATGATTCAATGCATCCCTTCCTTCAAATGTATTGTAAAAACAGGTTTGAAAACTACCCGAAACCCATTTGTGCACATTTTTAATAAAAGGATTAAATAAAAGGATTAACCGGTTTATCGCAAACATAGCCTAAGATTTAATCAGAGGTCGAGAAATGAAAAGATTTTCATTTGAATTGAAATAATTGTTTCGTTATTTAAGGAACAAAACGAGACTTGAGTTCACTCAAAGAATTTGAATTTAATTGTTATTCAAATTCTTTTATTGATTTGAAATTGAATTCAAAATGAAATAACATTTTATTCGTTACGTTATATAAGTTTGACTTCAAAACGAAATCCATTTGAAAACACTTTTTGTCTTTAGTTTTATATTTAATTTTGTTTTACAATTAAATAATGTCTCCGAAGAAATTGTATACCGAAGAGGACTTGATTTCTGAAGCGATTAAGTTCTTCACGAAACTGATCCGCAAAAGGCGAGAAAAGTTGGGTATAGACACCCGTCCCGTCAACTTTGCTGTAAGTATTGACTCATTTCTAATGTCATCTGATATGAGCTCTGGTTTAGGGAAATATCGGGCGACAAATGAAACGGGAAGTGAAGGATTGGTTTCTCAATAAATACCCGAATAATTGCGATTACGTTAAGTTTTTCCTTCAAAACGATACTGTCTTTCATTACGACCGCATCACTGGCGACGTCTATATGAATACCGGCGCTCAACAGCTCTTCCAAAGACCCGAACGTTTCGGACAATTAGAAGAGATGTGTGTCGAAGACATTAATTTGTATCAAATGTCTCAATACATGTTTGAGTTGGAGTTCTTTATCGCTGTCTTTAAGATATTTGAAGAGTCATATAGTCTTAAGAAGACATACCAACTGAAGAGCTCTCTTTTGTCTCAACTCTTTTCTGATCCCAAATTCGGGAAAATGTTTGAAATGTTGGATCACATCTTAACTAAACCTGAATTCAATAACAGCGAAGAGTTTGAAAAAGACTTAATGTCTTATTTAAGTCTTCACTATTCGGAGATCTTCGAAGTCGACAAAGAGAGTCAAACCATTAAAATGCATCAGAAGATCATTGAGAGTCTCAAGAAAGTGATCGAAACCATTGATGACACGACTTATAAGTTGTTTGAGTGCTTATTAGCCAAATATATCGAAACTAATGGACCTAAAGATGTGGATCTGCTCTATAGCGCCGTAAAGAGTCGCCACCCGTTTATTGTGAGCCATATCTTTAGACAAAGTCTTACGACAGACGATTATACTCTCATCGACTTCTGTCATCAATTCGGCCAAACGTTTGAGATATTATTAGTCGATAAAAATGACGGACGTATTGAACGTCTCATAAAATTACGCCAAAAAAAGGCTTTACCTGTAATTCAAGAGAACGACCCCTCAGAAGACGAAGAGGTTTATGAGAGTGAAGACGAGGAGACATATATGAGTGAAGACGATGAGGTCTATAACAGTAGCGATGAGTGCACTCAAACTGTGAAAGTTTAGGCACTTTTCAAACGATATTCAATTCTCTATTATTTTGCAAACATTTGTCACAAAAATTATTTACACTTTTTTTCCTTTAATTTACTTAAATATATATTCATTTCTCTTTTTATTAAAATATATGTAAAACAAAATTTATATTTTATGCCCGAAATAATCACTTTTATGCCTCAGATTTGACTGAAATTTGTTTCGACATTTATTTTATATTTTTAATGATTTTTAAATAAATTTTTGAGTGAAAACTTATTTATTTAATTATTTATTTAAGTTTTGTTTCCAATTTGTGGATAATTTTATTAAATTATATTAAAAATAAGTAAAAGTTTTGTATTTAAATAATATTCTTTCGTTTGGTTTTAAGATACAAATGTCTTCACATTTGATTGAATACAAACTTAAAGATTTGAAATTAAATTTTTTGTATTTAATATAACTTTAAAATTAATTTTTGCAAAATTTATTGATAATTACAATAGAATTTGACTAAAATAACAATTTATTTGAAAAACAAAACAATAATAAATACATTTTTCTTATAAAAACTTTATATAATTTACACGAAATTTCAATAAAAAACTTTATTTGTTTTAATAATTTATTAAAAGTATCGAAGAATTATTGTCTTCTCTTCGGTTGTCATCAAAAGTTCACTGAAATTAAAATTGAATTAAAAAAATTTACTAAAAATAGGAAATATTCAAACCATAAGTTAATGGATGTTATGTTTTGCAGTATTCGTGAGACATATCACTAGTTTCTACACCAATTGGATCATACCTTAGCTCAGGTACTCTTGTGCTCACATAACGACAGGTCGCACAACATTTTTGAGGCTAATAAATGAAATTAGTTGAACAAGGTTAATTTAAATAATAATAAATTGAGTTAATTAAAAAGTTTTAGAATTTGTTACAATTAAATCAAGTTTAAAATTATCTAGAACATAATTTAATTATTCTAAAAACTCTTGTTATCTAAAATTAACAATTTTATCTAGATTATTTGGTTAAAATTATATAAAGTGTTTACTATTAATTCGTTCTAATGAATAAATGATCTTGGTAATTACCAAGGTTAACAATTTCAAACCTGTGAACACTTGACAAGAGCTGTATTCGACGGATGATTAGATGTTTTATTATTGTATTTAAGAATTCCTTTTTGAATGGTATTAGTGTTGGTTAGAGGACAGGCAGTGCACACAATACTGGGGTCGCACTGATCAGTGCTGTCCGAGTGGTCTGCAAATAGTGAATCTGCGGCCACAATAGTGTTACGCATTGGAGACAATGAAAGCGGTGGTGATCTCGAGCTCGTCCTTAATGTGCCCGAAGTCGACGATAAGACAATTCCTTCTTCTGGTGTCGGCGAACACTTCAACCGAAATGAAGAGATAATAAGAGAGGCGTCACAATAGGAATGTCCGACAAATATATCAAATACTGAGTCAAAGAAGTGCGGAGAGAGAGAGAGAGAGAGAGAGAGAGAGAGAGAGAGAGAGAGAGAGAGAGAGAGAGAGAGAGAGAGAGAGAGAATCCTTTTTTGATATAAAACTATTAATCATAAGATTTTCTTTTTGTATTAAAAATGATTTTTGAAATGAGAGACAAAAAAATAACATCAAATGAAAGAATCGGAAGAAAAAATTGTCACTAAAATTGATGTCTGACTAATGACTTAGTTTTGAGGTCCATCTTTGGGATTACCAAGATTGTTCTTTTATCTATGTTTTATAAAAACTTGAATCATAGTTAAAAGGAAAATTTGATGGATGAGTTTTATTTTATTTATTTAACTTTTTAACAAAGTTGACAAAAATGTGATCTTGGTCTCATATTTGATTAAAGTTTTGATACTATTCTATTCTGTTCTTTTGATAACCCCTTTTGTTAAACCATTTCTTGTATTTTTCTTCGAGCGATTGTTTCCATTATTTCTGTATTTATTGTCTGAGAATTGGTTTGTAATCTATCGTTACTTTTGATACTTATATCAGTCAATGAATTTCTAATACCAAGTTATTAATGGTTCCAATTTTTCCAACAATAATTCTAAGTGTTCTAAAACAATTCTAGCAGCCTTTCTAAACAAGCTAATATTATTATTTTATTAAGAAACAATATCAGTTTAATCCTGATATTTTATGTTATACAAGGAACAAGAATAATCTTGCTCATTTAGTAAATAGAAAAAGTTGAAATTTAAAAGAAGTTATAATAAAAACAGTTACCATACAAAGTTAGCAAGTTCAATTGTTATTAGAATCATTTAGAAGAATAAATGGTGGCTTTAAATCAACTAGTTTGTTGAATTTCAGTTTACTCGGATCATTGAATACAAAAAAATAGAATGGATTTAAGGGAAAAAAATCAAAGTTTTGTATAAAAGAAATAAATCTCTTCTTATAAGTAATGAAAAATTGTGAGTCCAATAGACAATGGATTGGAGGGCAATATATTCTGTGTTGGCGTTTAAACAGCGATCGTCGAAGAAATTAACGACCGGTCCTAATGGTTGAGCACTACTGAATGTGATTAATGATAGACCTGTCACTTATGGCGACAAATACTATCATAACTTAATATATATTATATATATATATTTTTTTCTCTTTTGGCTCAACTTATTCTGTGCGAACTTCAAACATAAAAGGACTGTTCGATTATAGTTATATGTGTTTGAACTTTTAATCTTTATGTCTGTGCACTTCCTCTGTGAGCACAACTCATTGAAAAGGGAATAATTTTTTGGGTAAATATTTACTCAAAAAGTTTTTTGAATTTTAAATATTAATATTCAATGAAATTATATTTTGAATAATAAAAAGTCATTTCATTTGAATAAAGAGTTGAAATTGAATTCAATTATTGAATAAACAATTTATGGAAACTTCTCTTTGAAAATATTATGATTTCTTTTCTTTGAATAAATGATTGCAAATAAAAGAAAATAAAAATTCATTCAATAATTATTTAAATGATTTCACAATTCTTTTCTTTAAAAGAGTTATTGAGTGAAATCAAAATGAAAACTATTTTTTATTATTTATTGGATTTTATTATTCAGAGACTGTTTTCCCAGAATTTGCTTTATTTCATAGAATCTTCTCGACTATAAACCTGAACAAATTGCAAATCATTTGTTATATAATAGAATTTCTATAAAATTCTATAGAAAATTATTAATGTTTTGATTGAGAAATGTCTTAAAAATATGAGAAAATTATTTATCTCTTTTACTAAGGGTATTGCCAAGGGGTATAACTTGAATAATTTTACCATGGTAGTTTAAGTTTAATAATTATTGAATTTATGATTAAGAATTTCTATTTAATAAGTAATCTAGGTGTTAATTGAAATCTAAAAATCTATCTAGTATTATTAAAACTTATAAATATCAAGATACATTATCATAAAAATTTTAGATTACCATGTAAATTTATTAATATTAGTTATATTTATTACTAAAAACTTTGCTAGGATCCTTTCTTTAAAATTAAAATGACTTTACTTAGTGAAATATGGCCACCCTTGGCAACCCATTGTTAGTTGTCTAAAGTACTTTATATGGTTTCAAATTTTATAGAAATTTGGCTGAAATTCAAGAGAAGTGAAGATTTTATTTCAAATCATAAAAACTTATAAATTAAAAATCAGTTCAAATATTTTTAAAAACAATTTTCTAAGAATTTATTGATTCGTTTAATATTAAACGAAAAATATTTGAAAATTTTAATATAAAAGTCAATGAATTTTGTTTTTCACTAAATATTTGGTCGAAAAGGGAGGGAATGAGGGGAAAGGGAGGGAAGGAGAGAATGAGAGAGAAAGAGACTTATTTACAAAAAGTGAGCGAATGTTAGTTTAAATAAAAGTTCATAGCTTTTAATGTAAATAACATTTTGACATTAAGAGCACAGAATTAAATTGAGTGATCCGTTTGACTTCATTTAAACCAAAGCCCACACACTTTAAGAGCACATCTCTTGTTATATAAAAATAAGTTAAAATAAACTGTAATTAAAAACAAAAAAAAAGTTTTATCGAATTAATGGCACTCAATATATCGTTAAAACGGTTTTTTCCACAGAAATCCAAGAATTGGGTAAAAAAGGAAGAAATAAATTCATTAATAACTTGTAAATAATGAGAAAGTTTGACCAAGAATCAATTTGTGAAGAAAGTAGTTTGTTTTGAAAATCATTAGATCAGAATTAATTAAAAATAAATGCAATGTTTCTTTTTTGAGCTTGGTTATCTCATCTCTATTAGTTATATAAGCTATCATTTAAATTGTTCTTGTTAAAAATTGATAACTTGATATTTTTAGGATCAATCAAGATAAGTACAAAATCTAAGTAGAAAATCAATTATCATTAAAAAGTTGAAGAGCTAACATGATCTAGGTGAAAGTTCATGTTTACTTTGAGACAAGTAAATTTAAATTGAGCAAGTACAAATTTTGAGAAATGATTGAATAAAATATTAAAAAAAATTCAACTTTTCAATAAAAAAGCAACATGTTAATTTTACTTTAATAATATTTTTCTCAGAGTTTGATCTTGACACAATCAATCTTGTTTTTTTGCCCTTAACTCAAAGAATAAGGTCACTCAAAATATAAATTTGATAAAAACAAACACAAACTCTTTGGGTGTAAACATAAATAAAAGAGTTGTGTCTTTGAACTCATTTGATAAGTCGTTAACTAAACCGAAGAAAAGAATATAATTGAAACAAATGTTTTGTTATAAAAGATAAATGAATTGTAGAAAAGATGACACAAAACTAAAAAAAGATGAAATATTTGAGTTCATTAAATACTCTCTGACTTCACTTTTGAAGTAAAGTTTGGTTTTTCTCTTCTTTAAAAAGGAATACAGAGATGTCTAACGGTTTGGTTTTCAAAACCATTTTTTGAGTAAAGAATTTATTCCATTAAATAAATAATGTGATCCTTAAACGTCTTCTTTTACCAAGATCAGATTATATCTAACTAGCATTTAAACAGTTCTTTCTCTCTTATAAACAAGCAAGATTAATTGAGCTATTGCTAGAACATTTGTGAGCAAAACATGTATTTCTTTTTCTTTTTGTTTGAAAAGAGTTAGAAATAAATGATTTCTTTATTTTTATTGAAAGAATATTCTGTGCGATAGGAAAGGATGACTTACTTCAAAGTTTTTAATCTTTTTCTTTCGTTTATGTTTGGATGAGTTTAACTGATAATAGATTCCGGCAAAAATCAGTATATTTAAGAAGAGTAGTGAACAACCGATAACTATCGTAACGGTTAGTGCTGTGGTATAACTGTTCTCATTCATGACGATAGCGGTCGCAGTGGTCTTATTATTGTTGTTTGAGTTAATCGTTGAGATTAGTGTCTGCTCTGTGGACAGACTCAATGGTGTGCTCAATGAGAATGTTGATGATGTGCTCGACGACAATGACTTAGAGTTATGCAGTTTTGAATATTTAACAACAGAACTATTTGTGGCGTTCCCTTCATTGTTCATTAAATGATTGGTTTTGGTTAGAGTGGGAGCGGTGGGCAGTGGCTCAAGAAATTTGAATGAGATCTGGCGGACAATACCGTCGTATGATTGAGGGTTTTCGTGATCGTGGAGTAAATGGTGCCGGAGATAAATGTCTTCCTCTCCCGGTTTATGAAGTTTTGGTATTAAATGCAACCAAAATGATAGGCGATGGCTGTGGTAATGATCCCTCACTTTGGGCTTCATTCCTACCCATAACACAGTGTTAGTCATAATAATTGTAAAAAATGAGTCAAATAATTATTAACACAATTATTGGTCACTAAATTGAGAGTTATATCTGAGCCTTAACTCAACTAATCAGTGGTGAACACAGGCTTTCCTTAAAAAAAACATTGAGCAATGATTGCTCTATTAATGATCTTGGTCATTTAATTAATATTTCAAATTTTGCTTTTTTAGAGATGATGAACATGTTAATTTGATGTGCTAGTAGAAATAGTTGTTTGCCTTATCTCAACAGGTTTTGAATGTTTGCGCATCACTGGTGTCAAAGTGTGTGACAACAAAAGAATACTAAATAAAAATATATTCGATTAACGCAACCATTACTCAGAATAAATTGACACTCAGGTTAAAGTATGTGATTTTAGTTTAGCTAGCTTAATTACAGCTCATTTGTAATTCATCAAGACTCTTTTTTCGCTGACAAATGAGTGGAACCTTTTTTTTGTTTAACTAAAGAATAATTATAATAAATTAATTAATCTTGGTAATTTTTCTCTATTATTATTTTAATGAAATTTGTTTTTGTTTTTTATATATTTAGTATTAATAAAAGTTTGTGGGTTATATGAAAAAAACATGTTTTTGCCTGATATTAATCGATGAAAGAAAAGTGAAATACATTTTCTCCGATAAAATCTATTAAAAGTATTTTATCGACAAAAATATCGGAAGAAAACAATTGTTTCCTAAAAATGAATGAATAAAACGTTTCTATTATTGACTTTCGATACGAACCTATCATTAGATACTTCTTCTGAGTTGAGTCATACTGAGGCCAAACAACATTCTCGAAGCGACCCTTTGTCCGGTCCCCGTGTGAGTCGAACTCATGCGGCCAAAAGTTTGGGTCACTATTAAAGGAAAAGTCATATCAAATACATTAGTGTTTTTCCATTGCAAATGTCGATCATATTTATTGACTATTCCTTCATTCAGAGATGTCCAGAGGTGTACATTCATTAACATTTTTCAATTTAATCTAGTACAAATAATTCTTAGTGATTTGCATAGTTAATTTGATTTTTTGCTTAATAAATTGAGATAGTTGAGTTTTATTGAATTGCCTTTGGGTTTAAATTTGAGTAAGTCGTAAATTAGCCTTGCTTATCTCTGCTGTTTTTACTTGATTTAGTAATTCTCTCAGTGAAAGTAAAGTTATGGTCGCACAGAATAAAGTGAATCATATAAAAGTATAGACACATTGTTTCTATTCAATAGAAGTTTGAGTGTATTTCCCGACCAATATTTGTATGGTTTGTATGGCTTTCCTTTTATTGATATAATATTTTCTTTTTTTTTTCTTCTTTTGATTTCTTCTTTTAGACACAATTTTTATTATTTGAGTCTATATTTTGTCTGCTTTTCAATGAAATTGAGAGTCGAATCTAATTTATATAAAATTGAACCTGTGCTCAATTGAAGCACTTCTTGGATTCGAGAACTCCTATTTTAATCCATCAACATTTATGTGAATCACGATTCAGTTTTCATCTAGCTAATTAGTTTTAATTTAATTTTCAATATAAAAGTCTAGTCATACTTTAATTTGATCTAGTTCAATAAGTTCATAATTAAGTTAGAGATGCTCAAGTTCATTTACAAGCCTCTGTAAGAGTACTTATTTTTATTAGTTCTTGCTAAAATTAAATCTTAACGAACACTAAAAGTTTATTAAAGATTTAATAACATTTACTCTTATTTTTTGTTAGAATTAATTAATAAAAATCTGATTCCAAATAAAATGGATGTTTGACTGTATTTTTACTTTAACTGATAGAAGGAATTGAGGGGAAAAATACCGGATTTTATAAATTTTAGACAAAAAAGTAAATGAATGTAATTTTCTTTAACCGAAAAGAAAGGGCTATAATTTTATTTGTTTAGGAGAAAACTTACAATTTCAACAATATTGTTCTTGCTCATTTTATTTGAACTGCTAGTTCATTTGAAAAGATTGTAAAGGTTTAGGAAAAAAGAATAAGAAATTCTTTTAAACAAAAATAAATTCAACCCAATTCTTGGAATCTTTTTTTTAACTTGGTAAGTTTTGCTGAGAATGGACTTATTCTCTTAGAAATAAGTGATCAAGTTAAAATAAGTATTGATTAGTATATTATCGAGGGAACGATAAATAGTGTTCAACTCTGAACTGATTACAAATTGAAAAACGCTCTAATCTTGTTTGGGGTCTGTCCTCTATTCTGTCCTCTGAGAGAACAAAGAGTTTTGATTTATTTGTTTGACGTGATTTTCACCCCTCAATGACTTCGATTTTTTGAGTTTAAGAATTGACTCTAAAAGCAGTAATGAAATGATATTTTCACTTAGATTTGAGACAACTTTTTATACGAATCGTTGAGAGTATATATAATGTGTTTAATGTGCGCTCAAAATCAATTGCAAGTTTAAAAGTGAACTTGCAATTTTTCATCTTTCATTCTTATTTAAATTCTATTATTTATTCTTAAAAATATATAAAAACTATATTCTTAAAGATATTTATCAAGATGATTTTATTATATTAAGAATATTTATTTAAATAAATGATTATTAAGCATGTTCATTTATCATCATTTATTTTAATATAACTCTACAAACTTAGACTATATTTTAAAGATTCATGTACTTGCTTAAAAATGAACATATTACTTTTTTTTGTCTTTTATCCAAGAATTTTTTACCAATTAACTAAATAAATGGAGTATTTCAAGTACCGAGATCATTTACTAAGATTATTTTGTCTCTGAATTTGACCAAGATTAATTAAGATACCAGTCTTTAAGAGTGGAATTACTTTAATTTTATAGAGAACTTGTTTTTAGTTAGTCTTTGATTTGAAGAGAAATAAAAGTAATAAAAATAAGAATTAAATCTTTTTTTTTTGAGTTCTTTTCTGACAAACAATTAAATGAGTTTTTCGTTTCCAAAAAAGGGGTCAATCGTTGAAAGTTGTGCTCAAATTTTATTACAACAAACTATTGACATAAAAACAGTAAAATTGTGTGTCTATTGATCTCTGAAGTCATCTTAAGAATAGAATAGAATACCGACGGGTCAGCCACTAAACAGCAAACCCTCACAAAATTAGTCGGTTCCTAACAATTAAGACATTCTTTATTGTCATTTGCCCTGAGTCTTACCAAATAGCAACAAGGCCATATTAAATAAACAAGAATAAACTTTGAGCCCACTTTCAGTAAGCATTGAACAAAATCTTGATTAATGAAGAGCTCCTGGTTATACCCGGATTCAATGCCTTAAAGAGGATTTCAGTCAATTTCAATGGTGTATCGTTTGGCGCAATAAAAGCCAATCATTTTGTTTGACTCATTTCCAAAGTATTAGTCGTTTTGGTGTCTTCTATGACAGCCAAGAGTGTAGTACTGACCCCTCATTTAGTTTTGCAATACTTGGAAACCTATTATAAGTTCTGGAGTTTGTCTTAAATTAAAACGTCTAATGGTTTTATTTTCATTGAATATTAGCATGCTCATTTTAGGTAGACATCTTAATGGTCTCATTAAGTGTTGGTGACTCCAGTTTTGATATAAACATTTGGATTATATAACGGACGAGAAGTCTATATAAGTCTGGATATAAACTAATTTAAGTTTTATCGGAAAGTTTGCTGGAGTGCGACAATCAGACACACAAATCAGACCGAGTGTTGTCTGTTTGCACAGCTCTCCGCTCCTATGGATTGCTGTTACGATTGTCTGCGGGTTTAATCTCTTAGAAAAGAGTTTTTCTATTCTGTGTTCAGATTCTGTGCAACAATTATTAGTTGGATTAAGAGTTGTATTTCTATTCTTATTTAATATGTATTGAATGACAGCTATTCTAATAAAAAGTGAATATTTTTTTTTGATAACAAAATATTTTTCAAATTTTATTGAAATTCTGAACCAAAAAAAAATTAATTCAATTTATTTGTAGTCATGAGATGTCACTCATAATAATTCCTTCAATTATTAGACACTTTCATAGAATTAGGTATTAAAATGATGAGAATTAAAATGAAAAATGACCTATTTAAATTCCAATAATTATCATGAATAAATATTTTATATTGAATTATGATCTAGTTAGAATATTATTGATTTTTTGAATATTTCTCTTAAGAATGATTTTTATGAAAGTAAAGTAATAACTGACCCATATTTGGCAAAATTGATCCAGTAACTCATTACTGCCTCAGAAAGAGTCACTTCTGGTTTACTGTAATTGGAGGGAAAGTGTCCTATCGATCGGCCCAACAACTGGACGGCAAGTGGGGCACCGAATAAATAGGCCAACTCTTCGCCGTGCAAACAGCCCAACCTTTGGTGCAGTAATTTATTGCCGTCTTCGCTCTGAGCACAGAATAAATAGAGCACAGAATGAAGTCAACAAAATTGATATGAAATTAATTGAATAGAAAAAGAAATATATTTTATAGGAATAGAATTAAGTAATAACTGTTTCTATACCTGATATGCAAAGACATAAAAGAAGAGTTTTGATGATCTCGAGTCAGGTACGACACCGGAATAGGGCTGTGTTTGTTGTTGTGCTGTCGTTGTTTGCGATGAGATCCACTTCGAGTGTAAATCTCCGCTTTCTATTAGTGGCGATACTCTGAGTGCGTCTCCCAATATGTCGACAGTACTGTCCAGCAAATTGACCGGATGTTCGACCGGTCGGTTCCAATCCGTGTATTCATTCATTAGAGTCAAGAATATTGACTGAAAAGTCGATAAAATATTATAGAATTAATATAAAATTGGATCAAATAATTGTATTTTATTTTTTTTGGTTCGTATCTAATAAAGTCTAATAACAAATGCAAATAAAGGCTTCAAATAAATGAGTAAAACGTAATAAATAATATGATTTTCTGTTATAAATAATTCATTAATTAATTCAAAATTAATAATAAAATATAAACTCAGAATAAGTTCTCATTAATATTAATGAAAAATAGTCTCAATTCCTTTTGGATCTCTTTTTTTGGTTAGTTTTGGGAATTTTTAAATAAATTATGGAAAAATGTCTTTTTGTTTGAATACTATTTTAAACTCAAATAAAAATATTTCTTTTGATTTGAAATGAAATGAAAACTTAAACTATAATTAAATTAATATATATTTTATCGCATCTAATGATGAGTCAGTGATCTTCACAATTAGACTATTGTAAAGTTGATGGAATCATTTTCTAAAGTTATTTAACTAATCTTATAATAAATTTAACAAATAATTTCCTAAAGCTATTAATTTAAGCCATGTTAATTCTCTAAAGTATAGACTCTATGCTATTTATCACATTAAGAGTTACTTAATTCTAAGGTTTAGGTTAAGTTATATTGAGATTAAAAAATGACAAAATAAAACACTATTCAGTTTAACCTTGCTAAATATCTTATTTACTCAAATAAGTTATATATTCTAAAAAGGTTTTTAGGAGGGGTTGCCATAACCAATAGTTTTGGTGGTCACCCCCACTGGATATCATTGAAATTTATGAATCACCTGTTGATGGAAATCAAAGAGATTTCGAACGAGAGTTCTTAGGATTCGGTCCCGTTTTGAGGAATCGATTCCATGTCTCTCTTCGTGGGCACTGAAAATGTAAGGCGACTCCACTCGAGTCACACCAAACAAAAGGTCATAATTATTAAAATAGTGGACAGAATTTGAATTGAATATAGTGTTCGGTGGAGTGAAGTTATGGTGAAAATAGTAATTAAAATCAGATATTCCCGATTCCATTATCTGTTTGGGCTCTGAAGGCACTACTATTCCATCAATTATTGGTCCGAATGTCGTCAGATATTGGGGTGGCATCAGATCCACAGCCATTATCTCAGAGACAGTCTTATGGCGAATGCAGTCCACCATTAATATATTGTCCTAATGTTTGAGTGAAAACAAACAAAAATAACATTAATTTAATGACTCGTTTTCACTACGAGTTGTAACTAATCCATCAATGATGACCAAGGTAGTGATAGTACTAATGATGGTAACATTTAATAGTTAAAAGTGTACCTATAATTCTAATTCTTGTTTACCAAGTTCAATTAAAAACTATATCATTTAATAATGATTAATATATAAAATATATCTATTTCTCCTTTACTCTGCATCATGGTAAACTTTTTATTATAGGAAAAGTGATTACTGATCGAAGGCTATTAAAAATGTAAAAATGTTTAGAATTTGTTTATAAAATTAAATCATAAATAAATTCTAATTTCCAGAATTTTTTTGTGTATAATTTTTACTTAATCAAATTATCAAGCGCACCTCTTTGAAAACAACCTTTGAATATTGAGAATACAGAGATTGAGTACTCAAAAATGCAAGGACTTTGAACTGAAATAGTTTATGAATTATTATACTAATAAACACAATATTAATATCAATTTTTAGCCCAAATATTTAACTTATAATTACAATTAGTTTTTTCTTAAAAATAATGGTTTTATTTAAATTAAACTCGAAATAACGGAAGGACTATATAAAAATACTTTCCGGACTGAATTATGCTAATAATTCATTACAACTTACCTTTCAAAATATTCTGTACATCTGTTCTAAATGTTAACTTGTTACTATTAAATTTAGTAAATTCTATTAAACTTACAATTTTTATGTTAATTCATTTAGTAATAAATTATTTATCTAAGTATTAACCTAGATTAATTCTGCATTGACAAGAGATAATTAGAATAAACAAGAACAAAATTACAAGCATTAATAGAATTAGATGAAAATTAAATTATTCAGGTCATTCATTGATTAGATATCATATTTGTGGGCTAAAAATGAACATGCTTATTCTTACATAAGTTTCACAGTTGAGCTCTTTCGCCAATTTTATCGAATAGTTTTCTGCATTTCTGGCTATAGCCCAGGGACTGAGTGCTGAGCCACTCATCAATACAACTCTGGCGAAGAGTCCTAATAAAAAAGGAAGGCCTCTATTGAATGGTTTTTCATATATTTTTATATTTTTTTTTCATTAATTATTCAAAATATGTTTTATTGATATTATTATTGATTCGACGAAAGAAAAGATTATAATTTTTGTACCGAAAAAACAGTGGAAACGAAAATAGGATCACAAAAATAAAATTAAATATTAATCCGTAGAAAATGTTAGCAACAAATCTATACTTATTATTAATCTTTAATATATTTTTCAAACCAAGAATTACTTGAATAAGTGCTACAAAAAAAATGCAATTACTCTTTTAACTTGTATGAGCAAGGTGGTATTTATTTTTTTTCTGTTTGTTATTTTACCAGAAATTAGGGTATTATTACTAACTTATGTAAGAATTAATAGTTCCTTGATACCGGAGATGTTTCCCTCATTAATCAAAGCTTCTATGATAAATTGCCAAGATGAACTATCAATATTTATCAAGAATCAAATTGAAAATGAATTGCCTTCTTTTATTTTTGTTCTGTCAGTCTTTTTTATCTTGTTTCTTCTATATGAGTAAATAATATGATATTTATTAGCTAGAAGCCACCTTGCTTATCTTTGTATTGTTCATCCATTGAGTTGTATTAAAAAACAAATGTTAAGTAATTTCTTAACTTTTAAGGCAAAGAAATATAAGTTTAATAATAGAAAAATAATTCTTTTTCTAGAAATAGAGCCAAGAATTGATTATATCAATAAATCACCTCGAGCCATTGGAGAAAGCATGAGCAGATGTGCACAGGCGGCTCCATACCCATGGCCAATTAATGTGACATTATTCTGGTCTCCAGAGAATTCACCAATATTGTCCTGGATCCAATGTAGAGCAGCAACTTGGTCCATTAGACCATAGTTACCCCGAACAGAGCCCTCAAGTATTGACGGAAGAAAACCTATTATTTAAGGAAAGGAATGATTAAAAAGTTAAAAGAATAAATTTGTGGAGAAATTTGAATTTCAAATTATATTCAATTGTTTTTGTTTTGCATTTATTTTATTAAACAGAAAAATGTTTAATAAATTTCTTTCTTTTAGTTTTCTATAGAAATATATTCGACTTATATTTTGGTTTTGTTTTGAGAGTTAAGTTTTCTCTCAGAAAATGATTTTCTTTTCAAAATTTTCTCCTATTTTTTGGTCTGAATTAATAATTTGTTTTCTGTCGGACTATATCTGTATTCTTGGCATTTGAATGATCGATGAAATGTCATTTTTATCACTCAATTCTTATATCAATTTTGAAATTTAATTCATTTTATTTACAATTGAATTATCACTAAAATGACCAAGAGCATAGTTTTTATGCTAATTTTTCTATTTAAACATTTTAAAAAGCAAAGATTGCTTATGGAAACTTAATTGACCATGATGAAACTAGGATCTGATATATTTAAATTTCACCTAGTTGATTTTAGAAAAAAATATTGTTCACAAGAGTATTCTTCGGAATAAAGAATTTACCGTCGAATCAATTTTTTCAAACGGAAACATAAATCAAATGAAAGTGAGTTATGGCTATTTCTAACCGAAACAGACTGTAAGCGATCCCAATGCGAGCCAATGGTTAATAACCTGCAATAAGAATAAAATACCGGTGCGGACAAAATCGACGAATAATATATGACTCGATTTATCAAAATAGGAATCAAAATAAATGTTTTGGGGATTGGATTCACTCTTTTCCAGTCTTTTAACAAAATATAAATATTGAAAAAACAAATTCAACGGAAATTTGGTCTCAA